>NDGM011137811.1:0-16432 GCA_002564305.1 Octomys mimax | reverse complement strand
TGAGATGAATACATACTTCTCAGAGGAAGAAATACAAGAGGCAAATAAATACATGAAAAAATGCTCCACATCAATGGTCATTTGAGAAATGCAAATTAAAACAACATTGAGATACCATCTCATTCCAGAGAGAATGGCTGTCATAAATAAATCAACTAATAATAAATGCTGGAAAGGCTGTAGGGAAAAAGGAACGCTTCACCACTGTTACTGGGAATGTAGACTGGTACAACCACTATCAAAATCAGTGTGGAGATTCCTCAAAAATATAGAAGAGGAAATCTCATTCAATCCAGCTATCCGCCTTCTAGGAATCTTCTCAGAAAAACTGAAAATATTGTACTACAAGGACATATATGCATTCATGTTTATAGCAGCACAGTTTATCATAGCAAAGTCTTAGAAATAACCAAAATGGATGGATGAATGGATGAAAAACTGTGGTATTTTTATATAATGGAGTATTAATCAGCTATAAAGAAAGATGAACATGAAGACTTCAAATGTAAGTGGATGCAACTAGAGGCTATACTCATAAGTGAAATAAACCAGATCCACACATGTAAATATCATATTGTCTCCCTAATGTAAGAACCTGAAAGTTATAACAGATATAGTAAAACAGAAAGAAACAGAACATAAGAATTAAACAGTGAAGAGGAGAGAAAATAGGAAAGATAAGTAAAAAGGTAGGGGAAAAACATGAAAGTATATATATGGGATGGCTGAGGTGATTGTACTGAAAATCTCCATCAGTCTTTTGAAAATATCAGTTAATGTGCGGAATTTTCACATTGACTAACTCTATATGCTCATAGTTGTGACCTAAGCAACTGCACCAAGGAAAACAGTGTGTAATACAAAAATCAGGCTTGAGTACCTGACATCGTTGTCTCTTAAATGTGTACCACTTCTAGTTTCATATCAATTATTATTATACTTTCTTTAAAACAAACTAAAAAAGGTAAAAAAAAAAAAAAAGGGGGGGAAAGCAAAATTTTAAGGTTTATTGAAATCAAGTGGTAACATCCAACCATATGTCCAATTATACATAACAATATCTGCTAATCTGAACAACAGATATGATGATAAAATAGTATATCAACCACTGCTAGTCAGCTATTCTTGGTCTAAAAATCTGCAACATATGTACTATTGTATGTTGCCCTGTATCTTTCTTTGTTTCTGATTTTTCTTCTTGCTTTGTTTTTTCTTTTCAAAATAAAATTAAATAAATTAAAAAAGAAAAATCATTCAGAAAGCAGGAGAACCATGAATGTGTAGGGTTAAATTAAAATAATATGTGTATTTAATAATAAAACTACATATAGTTTTATTATTAAATGCATATTATATATAATTTAGCGTATTTAATAATTATATATATATATATATATATAAAATTTCAGAAGTGCTTTTAATCAGTAAGGTAAAATTTGGGCCATGAGAATGTCAGTAATAGTCTAAAATGGGTTGAATTAATTAACAACAATTCCAGTGTCTTGAAAATTAATATATGCAATTGATATAGGGGAATAAAACTCCTAAACTGAAAGATATGTGAGATGAACTTGTGTTCTCTACAAAGACTGAATTTTAGGAAGAACAGAGGCTAAGAGCAGAACATAGTTATTGAGAGAAAGAAAGCTTCTTTCTGAGAGGGCGACAGAAGAGGACCCAAGTGGCTTGCCAAGAACCTTGCACTTTCTAGGGATTTTTATGTTGCAAATCCATGGTGAAGTGGGTACATGGTGAGAAATCTGGGGAATCAAAAAGTGAACATCTATTAGCACAAAACTATGGTCAACTGATAAGATTATAGTTACTTAGGTTAAATTGATCAAATCAGGATCAAATGGGGAAGGCAGTCACATAGCAAGTAGGTATGAATACAGAACAGGGGTTTTCCTGTAGGGGCCTGGGCTAGTGACTCTTCCTGGCTTTTTCAAGGTAATTGAAACTTATTTATAGCATCAGTCCCTGATGTCTACCTCCAGTGGGTACATTTATTTCATCTTTGGCCTTGATGTCTGGCCCGCAGCAGGAGTATTTATCTCTCGCACAGTTGCTAAGTATCTTGTCTTCCATATTTTATTTATTTATTTATTTATTTATATTTTAGGGACGGGTCTACAGGGTGTTCAGGTTCTCACTGCTAGATCAGACTTGTAGTGATCTGCCCATTTACAGCCTTCTAAGAGCTGGAATTACAGGTGCATGCCACCACGTGCAGTCTCAATTGCCATTTCAGTGCTCCCTGGAGGCGAGGCCAGCACAGCAGGCCAAGGGATTTATACCCCATCCCCTGCACCTGCTTGCAGGCACTTTAATCTCTTGAGCTATTTGGCCGGCCTTTGTCTTCCATATTGGATCCTTTAAGGCCCTACCCCTGTCTGACTGCCTATAATATTTCTATCTAACTCAGCTGTCTACAACACAATAGCATATATACACCTGAAAAAGGGAAAATAAATATAACTATGAACCCATAAGATGTCAGACAGGCTGTGTTCCCTAAAAATCAAAGAATGCATTCTAAGGAACAATGGAGATAGAATAAGAAAACTTTATTGAGAGTGTCAGTTCCTGAGAGGCAGAAGGAGCCTGAAAATAGAAACTTTTAGAAGTTGCCAACAGGTTCACTTCTGAAATGAAGTTTTATAAAGCAAAATCATGAAGTGGGTACAACATGTATCAAAACTACAATCAACCCATTACATAATAAGTATAATCACTTAGGTAATATCGATCCATCCAATGGGGAAGCAGGACGGATAGCAAGTGCACATAGCAACAACAAAACCTTCTATAAAAAGGAATGACCTAGAGAGATTCTGGCCATTCACTAGGGTGACTGAAGTCTACCTAGACTTTATTGGAGCATGTAATACCAATTATCTTATCCCCTCAGAAAATAGGTAGGCGTGATCGTTCCAGCTTCATCTTCAGGCCGGGGCTCCCACATACATGCCTCCAACCCCAGCTGCAGTGCATTCTTCTCTCTTACACTGAATCTTTTCAGGGTCCAGTGTTGTCTGGCTGCCTATAATATTTCTACTTGTCTTACCTTTCTATAATCCTTGTCTTTTCTTGATCTATTTTAACTTATACCAACTAAACATACCAAACAAATAAAGGTCTATGACAAAATTACATACCACTTAGGTACAAACCGAACAAATAAAAGGCTGTGAAAGACTACTTCTATATCCTTGATATGCAGATATTACAACATTGAAATGTAAGTCACTTTTTTAAATTTAAATTTTGAAATTTAAAAAAGTATAATATAAATCCATGATAGCTATGTCAAGTGTTTGCTTTTTAATTCCCTTACCTTCTGCACACCTCTAAAGCCACAAAGGTCTAAAATAACACAGACTTGCAAGGTGCTCAAATCTGTTAGCACTAGCTGTTCAGAAGCCAATGTCAATAGGATACTGCACCTCCCCAAAACCACTATTCCCAACTTCATTATACACAACCCATGTTAGAGAAAGTTTGAAAAAAAAAGTTTTTCTTATTAACCAAAAGCCTTGTATTTACTGCTAGAAACAGAACATTCTATTTGCCTGAATGTAACGCCATAGGAAATGTTGTATTTAAAATATGGTACCTTTGGCAGCTGGCATATTTACAAATAATGTACAAAAAAATGTAAAGGAAGAAAGAGATCTCAATTGCAGAATATGCATGGTTTTATGAAGTATCTAAGAACAAAAATCCCAATTGGCTTTGTGGGAGTGTTACAGTTTGTGTCTAGTTATTCCCCCAAAAGGCTTATGCAGTCATGGATCAGACTTCTAGGCTTTGTGATTAATTCATGATCCAGTACTGGGATTATGGGTGTAAGTGCTTCTGGGATTATGGGTGTGAATGCTACACCCAACCTGGGGCAGATAGTCTGAATGCAATATAAGGGAGACAGATTTGCTCTCTGCTGCCATTGTTCCTGCTACTCCTCCCTTTTTGCTCTTACTGATTGCTGCCATCTATTGCCATGAAGTGCTGCCCTCTGCTATGTGCCACTGTGCATTGGAGCCAGCTGTGAATGGAATGAAACTTCCAGTAACTGTAAGCTAAATAAACCTTTCCTTCCTTAACTTTGGGTGTTTGGTACTTTGTCCCAGAAACAAGACAAATGTAACTGACAGAGGGAGTCAGATCTTTTTTAAGCATATGTTTATAATACACAATGTTTATTTTCTTTTGTGGAATTGGTACAAACAGAAGAAGATATGTGATGTATACAGCACATCTTACTTCCTCTTACCATCCCCCTTCCCTTGCCTCTTTAACAACTCCGCTCCATCTCTCGATCCTCTTACAGTATAATAAAGATCTATCTGTTTCATTTCTATTATCTATCTTTTATTTCATTCTTTATTCATAATTTGGCATGGTAATTTTTTAAAAATTATGTGATATTTAAACTTGAGATACCCTAATCTTGGAAGCAGCCTATATAAATCATCAAAAGACAATAAAAGATTAAAAATTCTGAAAACTGAATGGACAAATAAAGTTGGGCAATGGAAATCTTCTACAAAGAAATCATTTTTATTTATTTTCAAATCATAAAATATTGGGTACTTCCAATGAAATGTAAGTTACTAAATGTGAACAACCTTGTTTTTCATGTTATTAAGACCCTGCTTCAAATTGTAGAAGCTTTTCAAGAACCATATTACTCTCATGATATTTCATTAATGTCCATCATGTATGCCAAGGCTGGCACATTTGACAGGACAATGTGACTTGCTCCTTTTTGAATCCACAGATAATGCATGTTTTACAGTACTCCAGATGTCTACACTCAATAAAACACTTGAAAAAAAGACAATAAAAGATTGTGGGTAATTATACAATGGAGTATTATTCTATGATTAAAAAAAGATAAAATTTGTCATTTGTAGAAAAATGGATATACACTAAATCACAATGTTACAGAAAATATGAAAATTTTCTACAATTATTGGAAGCTCAAATAGACAGGTCAAATGTTGGAGACTATTATGTTTCTATAGAGAGAACTATAAGAAATATATATAGAATCCCTTTTAATTCACATACTAAAAATATCTATACTCCTTCATTTAGATGGTTTTGACATATTTTTCCTATAGATGAGAGGCTCAGGTCTTGAACCCATCTTAAACAAAAGTAAAGTACCTTTGAAAACAGTGGAGAATATTTAAATATTGAGCAGTACAGATGTGAACATGCTTTCTACCACTCTGAATGAAATACTATACCTCTTGTGTTTTAAGTTAGAAATCAGCAAAGATTAAGATAGATAGATAGATACACTTGTCCTCAAGGATCTTAGAGTTGATGATGGGATATAAGCAACTGGACAAGGATTTACAATTATATTGAATGATGTGGATGTCTTGAGGTAGCATAAGGACAATTAGGAAGAACCCTAAAATGAAAAAGAAAGACACAATGCTCAGTCTTCAATAATAATTAGGTTTTCAGCAAATTATCAAGTCTGGAAAGGTCATCACAAACAGAAGAAGGAGGTATGTGAAAAGAACAAACAGTGTGAGATCAAAAGCTGAAAACATTCGGATACTTTGAACATGGAAGCTTGGCGAAAATAATTAAAAGTGAACTTAGAGATGTAAGTTGAATTCAATTAACAAAGGAGAGAAGTATTCATTACATGTGCTGTCTACATCTATCAGATTTACTTTTTATACTGCGTTAGCCAGTCCATTTATATTGCTTTCTCAAAAATACCTAAGCAAAAAACCCTTGTGGAGGAAATATTGTTTTCCTCATGGTTTCAGGGGCTTCAGTCCATGTCTGACTGGCTTCATTGCTACAGGACTGTGGTGGGACAGAATAGCATGGTGTTAAGCTTTCGGAGAACCAAGCCCCTCAACGTACAGTAACCAGGGATGCAGAGAACATGAGAGAGCCTCACCAGAGGGCTTACCCTTCTTCTGTGCTGTTCTGTCCCTGTTCCCCATCTACTGGATGGCGCTGAAGGCAATCAGGGCTGGTCTCACCATCTGGGCCTTATTCTGCAGCTGAATTATTCCTGGAAACACAAGGATATATCCAGAAGTGTCCTTTCCTAATTTCCTAGGCATTTCTTGAGCCAGCCAAGTTGACAGTTAAGGTTAATTATCACATATGCATAACTATACATGTATTTTATGATCTGCTTTATTTATAAGAGAATGACTTATCTCAATATTTAGATAATTATCAGACTTTTAAGAACAAAGTATTTCAGTGTGACTGTGTGCATGTGTAATATATATAACCCTTTTCAAGCAAAAGATATAAATGCTGTTATTTTTTTTCTTATTTTGTCTTATTTTTGTTTGATTTGGGGTTTGTGTTTTCCTCAGAATATATTTTTATAACTACTTGCAACACATTTCCTTTGAAGAGTTTTAAGCTAAATGAATATGAAAATTGTTCAAGTTTGCCAGAAAAGAGATACTGGGGACATATAATAGAAGAAAAGTAAAATAGCTCATCCTGATAGGATTTCTTTACAGATGCAGCTGGGGAGTTCTGGTGATACACAGCACCATTATGGAGAACACTCAGGATGTCAGGGAAGATCTCCTCTCCCAGGGTGGGCCTCAGGAGTAACAACATTTCCTCTAAGAAGATAAATATCTCTTCTCACACTGGAAATTTAAACAATTGATTAGAAACTTCTATGCTACTTGTGAAAACACCTGGCTCCACTGAAAATGATGAGAACTCAAGGAAATGAATGGAGTATGGTCTGTATTTGCGTCCATTTGTCAACAAGGGATTTAAGTTTATCATAATTTATACTTGAATAATATTCCTTTGTGTAAAACGTACCACATTTTCTTTATTCATTCCACAGTTGATGGGCTGTTTATATAGAATGTCCCATGTGCAGCTGAAAAAAATTTGTATTCAGATGTTGTTGGGTGGAACACTGCATATGCCCACTACATTAATTTTTACAAAGGTTTCATTCAGTTCTGCTACCTCTTTGATAATTTTTTCTACTTGACCTGTCTTTCTGAAATAATGGGGTGTTAATGTCCCTTGTTAAGATTGTGATACTAGTTCATAGATTTGTCATGTCCATTAAAATTTGTTTTACATAGTTGGGTCTTCCCATATTTTGCATACATTTTTATGACTGCTATCTCTTCCTCCTCAATTTTTCCCCCTAACTAGTATGTCGTGACCTTCTTTATCTTCTTTGCTCATTCTTCATTTAAATTTAAGGTTGTGTGTACTAATAGTGTTTGGACAGGATATCCTATCTGCTTCTTGTATTATGGATAATCACTAAGAAGATAATGCACAATGAATTAATTATTGAAACTGTCCTATTATTCAATTTTGAAACTGTCTCATTGCTATTTGCTTCTCAATAAAATAAAAATAAAAATAAGTAAATGAATAGATTTAAGATTGTCTGCAAGCAGTATTACTATCCTACCTTTTTCTTAGCTCCTAGGTCATGTACTATGGTTTTCCATCCTTTGACTGTTACCCTATAAATTTCTTTTTGAACTTAATGTGTTTCCTGCACACAGCATATTGCTGGATTTTGGTTCTTGATCCACTCTGTCAATCTATTCCTTTTAATTGGCAAATTAAGTCCATTTACATTGGTGGTTATAATAGATATATATTGGCTTATGTTTATTTTTTGGCTGTTGATTTGCTACTTTTCCTTTTTCTAATCGTTCTCTGTGTTCTGAGTTCTTTCTGCTGTTGTTCTTGGAGCTGTGGTAACTTTGATCCCCTTTCTAGAATATCTGTTAGTAGTCTGTGTAGGATTGGTTTAGTTGGAAGGAATTTCTTAAGTTGTTCTTTGTCACAAAATTACTTCTCCATTAATTTTCAAAGACAGTTTTGCATGTTATATCAATCTAGGTTAGAATTTCTTTTCTAGTAGGAATTAAAATACTTTGCTCCATGCTCCTTCTTTACTTGGTGGTTTGTGCTGAGAAATCTGCTGTTATTCTGATGGGTTTTCCTTTAAAAGTGATGTTTCTTTTCTTCAGTGGCTTTTAGCATGTTTTTCTTGTGCTGCATTTTTGTGATCTTTATTATTATTTGTCTGGTTGTAAGCTTATTTTGATTAATTCTGTTTGACATTTTATATGTCTCAATTTTCTGAATATCAGATTTTTCCCCACACTTGAGAAGTTTTCTGCTATTATTTCTGCCAATATTCTTTTTATGTCATTTGTGTTGGCTCCTTCGTTCTCATTGTTGCCTATTATTCTTATGTTTTCATCTTTGCATTATTTTGTAGCCATTGGATTATTATTTCCTGGATCTTTGTTGTTTTTAAGAGTTCTTTACTTACTTGTGTATGAGTTGCAATGGTGTCTTCAAGGTCTGAATGTCTGTCTTCTCTTTCATTCACATGGTTTTGCCAACTTTTAATGGAGTTTTTAATTTCCTGTATAGCTCTTTGAATCTCTTTTATGCATTCTATTTGTTTCTTATATTTCTCATTCAAGGTCTCCATAATTTTTTATTCTCTCCTACTTTATTATCAGTGTCTCTTTTAGAAATGCTTAGTAATTGCTTCATTATAGTTATCATTTCTTTTTATACTTGGGAGATTATTTCCGATCTGACTTCCTCTATACCACTCTGCCGTTGTTTCTTTACTTCAGTTGCTACTATTTTAGTTGAGTGAATTCCAGCTTTTTCTATACAGATGTCTCTTGGATTTGTTCTGGGTGAGCTTAGAGACTGATATTGCATTTTTCTCCTTTGTTTCATCATTTTCTATTTTGGGGAGAACTCTTTATTTTGATTTCTGTGATACTTTTTATTAAAGTTGGGTGGTAGATAACTATCACTGAAATCAGAACTTTTTGGTAAAGAGAGCCTGTCCTCTAGGTATCTCTCCTGTTTCAGAGATTCTTGTCTTATGTATGTCCCAAGATTTTGCCTGCTGTATTGATTAATAGTGGCATATTGGTTTCCATTTGGCACTGTCTACATCCTTCATTATAGAGCTTGGGTGAAGTCATTAACCAAGTACTTGCAGATGTTATTACCCAAGGGAGAACATGCAGTGAACACAGATACAGTATCCTATTTACAGTAGTACAATTAGCAATACTAATATCAGCAAGTGAAGTTTAGAAATTGATAAACTTTTGTAACTAATGGTTTTGTATTGTAGACCATAGGAACAAGCACTATTGGTAGGTCACAGAGCTGATCAAAACAGTTTTTTATATGAATTTGATATCATGAGATTTGTCCAGGCCTCTCCCTTTCATGTGCTTAGAATTTTCCCAGGCAAACTAGTTCACTTAATTTAACCCCCTGCCACCTCTGTGCCACAAGGATCCTCCCAGAGATCTGGCACCCAGTCTGTGCTCTGCAGGGGCTAGCAGTATACCTCAGCTTACCAAGTCTAGCTGCAGGCCTCACCCTCTTCTGATTCTGTTCCCCTGAACTGACTGGCAGGGCCTGACCTCATGGCTGGTCTCCTTCTCCTAGTTCCTCCTTTGATCTTAGTTTCTTATGAACTTTGCCAGATGAGCAAGTGATTTTCTTTAGACTCTACACTACAAAGCCTACACCTAACTGGGTTATCCTAAACACACAAAAACATTTATGACAGAAACTAAACAAGCTTCTTCTCTCTGCTATTATAAGATGGAAACTCAAAATGAGCACCTTCAGAAACCACTAAGCATCATTCTTAGATATCCACAAATACCTATGTTTCTTCTTCTATTTCTAATAAAAAACTCTTTTGTGTGCAATTTACTTCTTCGAGGTTATGAGACAACAGACTTATTTCACAATGATAACTATTTCCATACAGTTACAGCAGTACTGTATTGGTCATCAGTTGGTTCCAGGAGGCTTGCCAAGTACCAAAAGATGAGTCCCAAACAAACCGTTCTGTGTGGAAGGGGCAGTAAGTCAAGGGGCAAGTACCATGAACTGGTTCTAGTTTGTGCATTGAGTGCCAAGTTCAATGCATTTCAAAGCTGCATGGGACGCAGGGTCTGACTGTTATTATTCATTTAGGCAGATTATTTTAGATATTAATACATGTTTAAGAGTAAAAGTTTTGAGTACCCATGTATGAAACCCAGATTTGTGTCTTTCTCGGCAATATGCTAATTTATAAGGGGATTCTACATATTAATTATGTTACTCTGGCCCACTTAGATTTAATATTCATGTTTACATAAATTATCAGTAAGTTTCAACACTAAATTTTGATAGTTTTTCCAAATTTAACTTAATTAAATTTATCTAAAATTATCTTTATTGCCAGTTGTGCTGATAACTCACTACTATTATGGACTATTAGGCTATATTGAGTTATTTTGCTGAATTCAAAAACCTACGAACTTTGGACTGGCATCAGGTATGAAAAGATCCTTTAAAGACTTCTCCAAATACAGCTTCTTTAACAGCAACAGAATACGCACCTCTGAAAAACAATACAAAAAAGCTAGATATAAATAAAGGACCATTTTGTTGTGAAAAAGAAAAAAAGAAAATCTATATACAAGATAGGATAGGTATACAGCTACTTTCTCTTACTTCAATGAGAAGAAAGTTTTATACTAATATTGTTTAGACAAGATATTGTCTTCTGAATAACTATGGTGAAGATAGTAGTATGCAATGTATTAATTGTTGTAACTGTCCTATTAACCTGTTTTGAAACTGTTTTATTGCTATTTTATTTTTTCTCATTAAAATGAATAAAAATATTTTTAAAATAGAGATAAAAAATAAAAAAGAGTTGAGTTTCTAAGACAGTAGTCATTGGGAAACCATGGAATATTGTACAGAAAAAAATGCCTGTTCATTATGAAAAAATGCAAAAGATTCCAGGAGCAGGTAATATGCTGAACATTTACATTTTGGCTGAAGCCTATGGATTAATTCTCAAAGTATTACATTATTCAAGAAAAGAATAGATTATGCTCCAGAAAATTAAGAGTGGCATGGTAGATTCAAGTATAATTACATAAATATTTCATCATAGTCAATAAAAGTTTTCATGATGATCAGCATTTTTTTAAAAATCTAATTAATCAGAATCGATGACACAATGAGTTGAAAGTGAGGACAATTATGTTCTGTCCTGTGTTTAATGGATGTTCCAATGACCCTAGGTTATCCTAAGATTTCATTATAAGAAAATGCAGCAGAGAATTCCACTGTTCTTCCACTATATTAAAATGACAAGCCAAGTTGATCTACTCAAAGATTGTCTTAGAATATAAGACTCTATCCTTATATACATTGACAGTATAATAAGGTTTAAAAAATTAAGGTCATCTAATTTGTACTAAAATACCTGATGCTCTTTAATTAAAAGAGCATTTTTCCATGTACTCAAATTTAGTCTAAGATTTAAAACAAAGACAATGTACCAGTTCATAAAAATTACACAAAATCCATTTATCTAAAATATTCTACCATTTAGAAGCTATTCCAACAATTTTAATAGATTTGATATTCTTTTAGTATTCTCTACTTGTTTGTTTGCCTTTTGACCTTGACTTTTCCTGATATTTTAATTGCTATTCTAGTCTGTAAGTACATTTTTTATTGTCTTCTATTTCCTAGACAGTATAGAACTGATTTCATTTTCTTTCATCATAATTTTCTTATTTACATACAATGGTTTTAAAATACAAGCCCAGCAAAACTGTAGCAATTATTATAATATTATGGAATGCTATTGCCTCATCTTTATTATTACATTCAGAAAAGTAAGTTACCAGAATATTAGAGGATAGTTCATCTCATATCTGCTAATGGCAATATTCATAGTACAATTTACTTTTGACTTCCTGAATTGCTGACCATTTTTTTGGTGATGCAAACATAGGGGCATCCAATCAGCTTTATATTGAAGCTAAATATCTATAATGAGACATGGAAATGTTAGCAATGATTCATATGGTTATAAACAAGATAAGAAAGATATTGTCAAGTGAACGATGAGTAATTTATCTTTTTATTTTATATTATTTTATTTACTAGAAAATTGTAAAAACTATATGTAGGTGAATATCATAGCAATGAACCACAGACAGACACAGCAAAAAGAAAAATTTATGTTCATTTATATACTCCTCTCCATACCAGAATATTCAAAACAAAAGTTTGGAAAAAGAGGGAAAATGTTTCCCTCCATAGTGAATGTCAAGGATGAAGAGAAAGCACACCATAACGAGCAAAAGAAGAAATCCTTCATTCTTCTTGTTAATAAGCAAAATTTTCAATTTTTTGGGTGGGTGTAGAAAGTTTATTGCCACTAGGAACAAAGAAGAGAACAGGATGGAAATACTTCTATCACTGGATAAGAAAATTACACCACATTTAGCATGTATTAAAGATATTCTGGTATAGGGAGAGGACAAAGGCTACTTAAAATGATCCTCGTCTAAAACTCAAGACTTTCTGAAGGCTGAACAACATGACAACAGCCACCACCTACTCCACAGTACTGAGAAATAATCAAAAATGCTTGCTGAAGGGATGTGTTCAGAACTACTGTCCAAAAGCGTGACAGACTGCTGACTGTGGGGCATGAATTATCACATAGTAAATAAGCTCCATTATAAGGGCCATGTATGCTAGAAAACTTTGAAGCCAATAGCAATGGAAAAAACTTTGTTTGCAACAAAACTATGACCTGGAATAACTCATGATTATATATACTGAAATTTCACATTTACACTTTGAAATTCCTAGCAGAAGAGGTATTTCCTATTCCAGACATTTCTATACACATTTAATTTTAAAAAAAATTAGATAGACACAGAAGCAAGAAGGAATACAGAAAGGAAATTTTTTGTCAATAAAGAAAGCAATCAAGAAGATATAACTCATATGCAATGTGTTAATTATTGAAACTGTCCTACAAATTTGGTTTGAAACTATCTCATTGCTATTTGTTTCTCAATAAAATTATGGAATAAAAAAGAAGATATAACTCAGTTATGACTCAGGTGCTAAAGTTTAAAAAAGTTACCTTTAGGGCTGGGGAGTTGGCTCAGTGGAATAACCCGCTTCCCTAGCAAGCGCAAGGGCCTGAGTTCAATCCCTGATTCTGCCAAAAATAAAAACAATAAATTAGTTACCATTAGTACATTAAAGCTATTAAGAGGAACACTAAGAACCTGTACAAACATTTGGGGAATTTCACTAGAGACATGGAGTGGGAAAAGCAGAAATGGTTTAAAACTATCAGAAGGGATAGAAATAAAGAATGTTTCCCACAGATTCATCATTAAACTGATTGCACCCAAAACCTTTTTTAGTTCAGTAAGTGCTTTCATTCATATTCAAGAACAAAATGACTAACATTCTCCTTGCCACAAAATATCTACTCGTTGAATTTCTAAGTATAGATGTATTTATCATGTTAGACTATTTATTACAAGATTTCAAGTAATCTTTTAAAACAAGATTTATTAATCATGAGTCATTTTAAATTATACTTTGACCTTGCAAAATACATGCATAGAGGTTTAAAATATCATAAAATTTTAAATTTTGAATATTTCTATCAACACAAAGAATCTTCCTACCCATTTGCAGTCAGTGTAAACCTCTATATCTCTCTCTGTCTCTGTCTCTCTTCTCCAATTTTTTTTCTCTTTGCATTTTAAAAGACTTTGTTCACTTTTTATTTTCCTACATTTACTGTAGCCATAGAATGCAAAAGCTCTTATTACTTCACTAACATTGTCATTTTATAATAATCTATTATTTTTCTTTTCTAGTCTTGCTCTTTATGCGCATGTACATAGATGTGTGCAAATGCCTGAAATACACCAAAATTGAATCAAATAAAAACTTTAAATATGACACAATGTATGTCCACATAAATGTCTTGTGTTATGTAGAAAGTCATAACAGATAATTCAAGTGACTTTTATTTGCAGAGGAAATGTAAAAAATAAAAGTTGAATCCATTCATAAACTATTTTATGTAGATCACAAACTTTTATACCTATTATATCAGATGAAAAAGGTAAGTATTAAAGCAATGAGTGACAGGGCCAAGCATCTAAATAATGTAGTCCTGAGCTTATTCCAACGAGGAGCACAACTGTTCTGAAAGTCCAATATCCCAAATGATATGTAGTTGTGATGGGTGGAGATGTGAGAAGGGTAGACCTGGCACACCCGTGACGGCGCTGACTTTGTCCATCAGCAGTAGGTGTTCTCTGTTGGGTGTGCCGGCCATACCAAAAGATACATGGGCACAGCAGCTCCTCCACGCAGTTTCTGACTGCTGCAAGCACTTGACCTAGTAGCACAGGTGCTTCTGCTTCACTAGGCTGAAACCCAAAAGAACCATCTGTGAGAAATGGAAGAAATGGGAGCGCAAATCTCATTCTGATATTTAACAGAAAAATGAAGCATAACATGTTACATATGTGAATACTTTTCTGCTAATATAGCTCTGAATTATGTAACTTGCTCCTCAGACTAGGAACCAAATTCAGGTCAGCCCATTTGGGAATTCTAATTACATTTATTGGCAATAAAATTTCAAGTAACTGCAGTTCTCAATTCTTGGATGTAAAGAATAAGACATTTATATCATCTGATAAACACTGAAGTAACTTAAATAAAAGCTGTCTGCAATATTCATAAATATTTGTGTTAAAATTTACAGCACTTCAAAGTAAAGCTGAGAAAACTTAAAGCTTAAAAGAATCTATGGAATGAAAAGGGATTAAAATACCATAAAACA
Organism: Octomys mimax; assembly: GCA_002564305.1. Lineage (NCBI taxonomy): Eukaryota > Metazoa > Chordata > Mammalia > Rodentia > Octodontidae > Octomys > Octomys mimax. Next base: position 1,692 of record NDGM011137811.1, on the reverse strand, counting down.
TAAGCACATCATTCTTATTTCTGACTTATTTCTTAGAAGTAAACAAATTGTGTTCAATATTTATCAGGACAAAAATGGAAATTGCTTTTTTATATTATAGATGTTTCAAAGCTGAGAATATGAAACAGTTGAAGGAAAAATGGAGCCTTCCATTAAGAAGGGAGATTGGTGGGCAAGGAGAAGAAATGGATGAGACAAGAATTAGGAGTGGGTTCTGTACATGTGCAGCTTCCTGAGACGAATGTAGTCATGATGGACCACAAACACATACTAAGAAAAGTGAAACACCTTTGAGACCTAGCAGAATGTTTTGTGTCATTGAGGTGTATCCTTGCAAGGGATTGTGACATCCTGGCTTCCTTCTCCTTTAGTGTTTTGCTATTAATGAGAAAACAATTTTGTCATTCACTACTGTCTTGCTAGACTGCTCATCCCAGGGCCAAGAGTAATGGCAGGGAGAGGAAACACTGTTGGCCTGACATCTCTAATCTTCATGCCAAAATAATCCTTTAAAAAAAACAACTGTATTCTGTAGAGGGTCTAACTATGCAGCTCAGCCTTGTAGTGATCCTCCTGTTTTCATCCTCCCCAATACTGGGATTATAGGCATGCACCAGCCTGTCTGGTCTCAGTGGCTGACTCAGCGCACCCAGGGGCAGAGCTAGTGCAGCATGTGGTGCTGGGAATTAAACCCTGGTCCCTAAATTTGTCTAATCAGGTACTTAATCTGCTAAACTATCTCCCTGGCCCTCCTTTTCTTTTTAAAAGCTGAGGGGAAAAAAAGGAAATAATTGAGGAATATGTTAAACATGTATCCAGATAATGATCTTTAATAGAAGAATAAGAAGGTTTTTTTATTTTTATTTTTATTTATTTTTATGTTTTGGGTTGGCTGCACCTACCTTAAGTGCGGGTCTGCTAAGGCAGGCAGAGGTGAGAGTCAAACTGTGGTATCCCGAGCCTGACTGCATTTGCATGAGCAGGCACCTAAACAACTGAGCTAACCAACAGGCCCCCTTTAGTAGCAGAATAGATCCTTAATTCCAAGAAATAAATTATGGATGTGTATTTTAACTGAATATCATCTTTCTTCTCTGTAAAGACCATTGAACATTTAAAACAAGCACAAACAATATTAATATGCAATCAAATAAAATGAAAAGATGAGCAAAGATAAAATCAATTGAGAAAAACAACATAAATTGATATGAAAATCTAAAATTGAGAGAACTAGTGTCAAATAATTCTTAAAACCTACTGATAGCTAAGTACCCTATAATTTCAAGAGCAATTTAAAATTCATTAAAATAAGTATGAAATAACAATGAAAACAATAAGTAAAATACAAATTAAACCATCATTTAAATGTATTTTTCCTGTTGCATTGGAAAACAATACAATATCCTGATAATATTTATTATTAGTAAAGTAAGCACTTAAACCCTTACTTGGGACTGTAATCTGTTAAAAAGTTGTAAGAGAATATGTTTATCACTCAAAATGAAATATAAATAGCTTTGAAATCAAATATTCTGTTTCTCAATGTGTATATGACTGAAATATTTTATGTTGTATTAAAAGAAGTGTTTAAGGTGTTAATTAATGTGTCAAAAAGCAAAACAAAAAGACATATGTGGGCTGGTGAGATGGCTCAGTGGTCTAAAGCACCTACTTGGAACAAGCTTGGCAAAG
>NDGM011137804.1:1000-13656 GCA_002564305.1 Octomys mimax | reverse complement strand
GGACTTCAGCTGCAGAGTTTCACCCCAGGCCTGTATGCCAGGCCTGGGCTGGGTCTGGAGAGGCCCAGGGGGCACAGGAGAGTGCAGAAGCTCTCCCACACACTCACTAGGCCTGGGCTTAGGCAGGTCTGGAGGGGTCCCGAGAGTGCAGTGGAAGTTCTCACAAGGCAGGCTTGGGCTGGCTCTGGAGTGGTGGAGGGGTTCCCAGAGCGTGGCGAAAGGTCTCATGTGGCGGGCCTGGGCTTGGTCTGGAGGGATCTAGCAGGTTCAGGGGAGCACAGAAGCTCTCCCACACACTCTCAGGGTCTGAGTTTGGGTGGGTCTGGAGGGGTCCCCTCTGCTTGCTATTTTTAAGAAACCTTTCTTTTCATCATCACTAAATACACTCCTTTCTTCTGTATCTGATATTCTGTCCTCATACTAACTCATTCTGCTGCATATACTTTCAGTGGAATTTTTAATCTCCTGGTTATCTGTTTGAGCCTTTTTTATGGAGCCCATTTCTTTCCTATGTTGGGTGTGTATGGTTTCCATAATTTTCCTAAGGTTGTCTCTCCCTCTTTTTTAATCTGTATCTGCCTATAGAGTCACTAACTACTTCCATTATGTGGTCTTTCATTATGGTCACCACTTCTTTGACCGAGCTATTCCTCTTCTGGGTATCTTCCCAGAGGAATTACAACATACCACAGTGATATATGTGCACCCATATTTATAACAATACAACTTGTAATAGCTAGGTTTTGGAAACAACCTGAATGCCTATCATGAAGGAATGGATAAAAAAAGATGCTGTCTTTTTATACAGTGGAGTACTATTAATCATGAAGAAGGATAAACTGGAGACTTACAGGTAAACAGATGCAACTTGAGACCATACTAAAGTAAAGTAAAATCAAGCAGACATGCATATGCAAACATTGTATTGTCTCCCTAATATGAAACCTGAAAGAGTAAATAAGATCCAGGATGTACAATAGCTATCATAAAATGGGAAGAAACTGTCCAAATGGAAAGTGAAATTGGGATGGAGGAAAGGAGAAAGGTAGGAAAGGAAAAGAAAAACAAAGATAGATAAGATAGTTATACTACTAAGTTTGCTTAGTTCTTGAAAAAAATTGTTTGTGCTAATATTGTTTGGACAATTAAATGCCTATATCTTATAATCTGTATAAGTAATTTAAATATAGCAGTATGTGATATATTAACCATTGTTAGCCTCCTATTTTATTTTAAATTTTTTTCTTTTAAAAAATAGTCTTCACACTTTCTGAAAGAGTTTGATACCTATTATAGTCTTTATTTTGTGATTTCAGTGTTTTGCTTATCATGTCATTCTTAGTTTTTTGGCACTTTGGCCAGTGATTGGGCTAATGCCTTCTCTGTTCTCTTTGGTCTTTGTTTCTTTTTTTTTTTTTTTTTCTTTAGGACAGGATGTACAGGGTGTGCAGGGTCTCACTGCATAGATCAGACTCATAGTGATCCTCCTGTTTACAGCTTCCCAAGTGCTGGGATTACAGGCATGTGCCACCACACCCAGTCTCAATCACTATCTCAGTGCACCCTGGGGGCAGGGCCGGCACAGCAGGCCCAGGGATCAAACTCCTGGCCCCTGGGTCTAAGCAGATGCTTTAATCTGCTGAGCTGTTTGGCCATCCCTGTTCTCTTTGGCCTTGCAGTTAATGACTTTGTTTAGACTTTCTTAGGGGAGGTAATTCTAGTAGAACTAATTGAGTCATATTTGAGTGTGCTCTGTCTTTTCAGAGCTAGGAAGTACTATGTAATTATGCTTTTTGGCATGGATCCTTGAACAGCAAAATTGGAGGTTTGGTTAATCTTGTGTGTGTTAGCCAGGACTCTCAAAGAATAAAAGCCAATAAGAGATATGAAGATATATAGAGAGATTTATTGTAAGTGATTGACTCTCATGAGATGGAGGTTGAATAGTCTTTTATTATGCTGTCTGCAAGCTGAAAGCCCAGGAAAGCTACTTGTGCAAGTTCCAGTACCAACCTAAAGGCTTGAGAGTCAGGAGAATTCATAGTGTCAGTCCCAGTCAAATCCAAAAGTGCCAGGCAGCAGGGATACCATTGTCTGAGGGCAGCAATGGATGTCCCAACTCAGGCAGAAAGTCTGCCTTGCTTCACCCTTTGGTGCTATTCAGGCCTTCAAGGATTAGATGAAGCCCCACCCCATTGGGGAGTGTGACTTTCTTTCTCAGTCTACTGGTTCAAATGCTGATCTCTTCTGGAAACATTCCCACAGACATGATCTTTGACCCTGTAAAGTGGACAAATATAATTAACCATTACAGGTCCACCTCTTCTCAACTTGGCACTCAGACATATCTCCTTATCACATACTTAATCATCAAGTAAAGACAGTAATGTGACTGTAGCCTCACTTAACATGACATACCTATCCTGCACACTGTTCCCCTTCTCAGAAGATGTGAAGTCCTTCAGTGATGCTCACTCTGCTTTCATGTCCTATAACATAAATACTGTCATCTGAAATGAGTAACATGGAAAGTGGACAGAGAGTCAGTCTCTTGTTAATGATAAGGGGATAAGGATACAAAGACCTTTGCCTAGGCTACCTGTAGTGCATCATGATGGAGCAAGGGAGGACCCTTGTGAGGGACACCATGGCCCTTGTCTCTGAGTGGCAGTGTGCTCAGAGTTGGTGTTTATAAATACCTTCTTTTGCTGCCCATGCCATGCTCCTTTATCTTCAGCAAGTACCTTAGCAGGTTATGGATCTTCACCCAATGAGATGACCCATACCTTCATTCCTGGAGCTCTGGGCCATTTGTAGTCTATTCAGGATTCAGCTGTTCTAAATTTCTGTTGACCTGAATCCCAGGGCTTGCTTGGCAACACTAAGAGATGTCCTGAGTTCCAGACCATCTCTTCCTTACCTCCATTGTGGAATAGTAGTCCTGTTCTGCTGGACTGCTAGTGGTCTGGATCCCAGTACCCAAAAGCCCCCTCTTAGCTGAATGACTCAGAGGCTGAAGGAGCCTAGAATTATGGGTGGTAACTTAACTTCCAGCCCACAGGGGTTTTGTGTCTCTTGGTTGAAATATCTCCCCTCTGGATTTAAGACCTCTAGGCCAGCAGAGCATAAAGTCATGGGAACAGGAAGCAAAACCTTTGCTAATGGCTTACTGAGGGTAATGATAACTGGGGCCACTCTTTAATTCCTGGACTTGTGAATACTGGTCATGGGCCAAGCACTGTCCTATTCTGAACATGGATTCAGGGCACCCAATACCTCCTGAAGAACGTTTCACTCACTATCCCTGTCCAGCTAGTGCTGGATTGGGGCCTTCAAAAGGCCCTTCCAGCTTCCATCAAAGCTATTCAGAATGGCAGAGATGACAAGGCCAGTGTCTGTAACCCTCAGGAGGTTGAATCAGGAGGACGGCAAGTTCAAGTCCACCATGGGCAGTTTAATAAGACCCTATCTCAGCAGCAATAAATTTTGAAAGGGCTGGAAATGTAACTCAGTGTAAAGGCCCTGGTTCAGTCTCTCGTACTAACGTTTTAAAATATGGTTAATCTTGCTTGGTTTTGAATTTAAATACATGAGTAATGAGTGCTATGTGTGTTCTTGTTTCTTGGCATTTCATACACTGTTAGGTCTGTGCAGTTTATTGATGTTGTGAACAGCCATAATTTAGTTAAACACCAAATGGATATTGAAAATAGTTTTGTGTGTGATGTAGAGAAAAGTGTAAGCCTTGTTTTGGGTTTGGATTTATAAACCTTAAAGTATTCTGCTCTAGTAGTGCTCTGTGAACATTCCTGCATGTCTTACTTAGGTAGGGCTTTGTCTACACAGTGGTGAAACTGTGAGCCCATCTTTTCTGGATGCCGCATGCTGTCTCTCAGAGCACTAGTGCCCTCCCATGAGTGTACAGGAGTGTCCTTGTTGCTCTACCTCTGCAGTCAAATGGGAATTGTCAGAATGTTTTCTGGCCATTATGGGACAGGTTCTTTCCCTGGTGACCAGAGGGTCTCCTGTGTTATACTCTATTTTTATTTTATTTATTTATTTGTGGCTGCTCAGCCTGCCCTGGGGGCAGGGCCAGCATGGCATTGGTGCTGGTGATCGAACCACGTTTTCCCGTGCTTGGCAAGCAGGCACTTTAGATAGCTGAGGTATCTCGCTAGCCCTCTCCTGTGTTGCTGGGCTGCTCACCTCCTCCTTACTGCCGGCTGGAGTTGCTCTATGTGAGTTTAACATGTGCTTTTTCTATAGGATGATGTGATGATGCCACAGAGAGTGAGGCTGCAACATCAGGCTGCTGAGCAGCACCCAACCAGTGTAAGTACCATACCCTCTGGGCAAAAACCATCTTCCTGAAATGCAATTTGACTCTTGAAGTGGGTTTCCTTAGGGTAAAAGAATGTGTGTACAGGGAGGGATTTGGCATGGCAGCTCTTTAAGCACTGAAAGATCTTCCTTCAAAAAAAGCATGCTTTTCATTTTAGACAGGAGCTGTCACTTAAAAATGGATGTGGAAGGGTTGGCTGAGTAACAGCTGGGTTTTTTGTTTGTTTGTTTGGTGCAGGAAACTGAACTCAGGGCCTTGCACTTGCCAGGCAAGTGCTGTGCCACTAAGCTGCATCCCTGGCCCCAGCACCTGAGTCCTTGACATGAAGGCATCTGAGGGCTGTGGTGCACTCTCACTCAGAGTCAGCTCCTACTTCCTTGTTCAGAGCTACATCCCTCCCACTCATCTTCAGGTCTTAGCATTGCCTGGCACCCTGATCTCCTGGAGGCCATTTCAGCCTTAGTCCTCACACCCTTTTTGTCCTAGGCCTCTTAAGTTTCAGAGATTTGATGCTTCAGTGTATCCTTTCCCATGAAGCTGCTGACCCAGGATAGGCTCTGGCCTCTTGGAAATTGTTAGGGGAGAGTGTTTGGGCTAAGTGGGATGTTTGTTTTTGGTATGTGTGCTACAGGGCCTTGAACCAGGGCCCCACACACTTTTTTTAATTTCTAAGGCAGAGTCTTGCTAAAGCATTAAGTTGCTCAAACTGGCCTTGAACTTGGGATCATCCTACCTCAGGATCCCAGAGTGGGATCATAGGCCTGTGGCATTAGGCCTAGCTAGAGGCTGAACACCCTTATTCATTGATTTGGAATTGTTTATATTGTTTAAGTTTAAATGTTATTAACACAAACACATCCTTAGAGGATGCTGTAGGAAGATAGGACCCTCTCCTTGGCTGTACCTGGGGGCCCTTCAGCCCTGCAGCTGTTTTGTGGCTCTCCAGGTGGTGCCAGCCAAGGGGGTTGTGGCCAGCTCACTGCATGGCTCCTCAGGCCTCCTGCCTTGTCCTTCCCCTACCAGCCCATACCAGGCCCTCGATGCTGCCTCTGATTCTGGCCACTCCTTCAGCACACAGGTAGGTGCTTAGCTTTGCTGTGGAAGGCCTTGGCCACCTGAGCACAGGATTGTAGGGTGGAAGTGTGGGCTGGCCCAGGTATAGCAGCCTGAAGTACTGTAGGCAGTGGTGTGTGCAGAGAGTGTGGAAGCAGACAGGAAGTACAGAGAATTGCAGGTCAGGAGCATGGGGAATCGAAGCAGCTGTTCCTGTCATAGGTGTGGAGTTTGGAGGACAGATCCCAGGTTGGCTGGGGGACTTCAGCCGGGGCACCTTTCAGGGAGGGTAGAAAAATGCTACAGCTTTCAGAAGATTCTGGAAAGGCTCTTGTACCCAACAAGTTGAAGAACTGCAAGAATGTGTAAATACATGTATTCATAGCAGTCAGTGACCACAGGCTCCAGAAGTTGCTTTTTTTAAAGTTTATGGGCATGGAGTATATCATTTCTCCCCCCTTTTTGGTTGGGAAAGATGTGAGAAAATACCCCACAGTGTTGCAACAGCAGATGCCACTATGGGACCACTGGAACACCATCTGCACCAGGCAGTAGCATTCGCCACCCCTGGGGCTGGCCCACATCACATCACTGATGACTAAGGGATTTCTACCCCAGCTCCAGAGAGTTCTCAGTCTCATAAGAAGAGATGAGCATGCAGAAACTTTTTCTTTTCAGAATGGGAGTCTGGGCCATTTTTGGGAAGAGAAAAAAAAAGTGGAAACAAGTCCTATTGTATGGATTTCTGTCAGTTTATATGAGGGAAGACAGAATTGGAGATTTCCAGGAGCTTCTTGCTGTGGCTCTGATGGGTGTGGTAATATTGCATGGAGGTCAAAAGAAAGGAATAGCGTGATTTCAAGGAATACACCTGCTTTCTGGGATTTAGATTGTTCTTACTGCCAGGAAATTTCCAGAAGCACACCTCCATGTTCTGGCCCATCCTGACAGCCACATTCACCTGCGGTCTATTGCCTGACCATCTGTGTAGCCCATCCTGATGGTTGTGTCAGCCAGAGAGTTAAAGGCTGCAGACCCTGGCCAGGCCCACCTTGTAACTGGGCCAGTGTCCTATTGTACATAGATACAATGTCTTTCACCCACAGATATTTTTTTATGGCTGCAAATGGCAGCTTCTGAGTGTCTAAATGTATCATACTTGTGAATAATCTTGGCACAAATATTGATGTTAGAGAGTGATGCTTCCATTTCCATCCTGACATAGCAGATCAGCCCTTCTTGCAGTTGTCTGTAGCATCTGTCCAGATGCACAGTGATGTTTAGAAAAGCGCAAGGACTTGGAGCAAATGTAAATGGTCAGGGTGTCTTGATCATATTTCAGATAGTCCTGATGTCTGTCTTTAGAGATAAAGTCTAGCCTGTGACTTTTTTTTGCTGACCTCATTAATCCTCTGGATGCTGCATCTACTCTGTGTGGAGAACCTTGTAGCACATGACCTCCGAACTGCAGAGTAGGTGGAGCATCTTTGTTCTTTGTGCGCCTGGCCTTCAAAATGTCTTAATGGTATGACTGCACCAACATAAGGCCAGCCTGGAAAAGTTGTTACCATGGTTCTGGTTTTAGATTGTGACCTGCAAAGCCCTAATATGCTGGTTGGTAGTTTGTCAATTATGTTTGTACTTTGTTCTGGAAGAATGAAATGAATCCTGGCTTTCTGCTCATACTTGGTCATTATTCCTTAAGGCCATTTTCAAGAAAACCATTTAATGAGGGAAGAAAGACTCTTGATGGTAGCTTTTATAAATTGTACAGATGTGCATAAATCACAGCAGAATCTTTAGGGTTTTAGATCTCTAGGGTACTGGGGCCAGTACCAGTAACAGGAATAGGCAGGAGCCACTGGCCCTGAAGCACAGGTGAGAAGGTGGATGAACTTCTTTCATGACTCACACTCAGCTTGATTTCACAGTGAGGAAGGATGAGGTTTCTGAAACGCAGAGCCATCTTTTGTCTGTCCTTTCTATCCTTAGTCTCTTAGAATCTTCACCCAGCCTTTGAGGAAGGCCCCACCACTGGCTGGGTACTGTATTCCCTCCACCTCCACCTGCTCTACAAGGAGGGTCTCCATCTACGTGAAGATAGTTTGTTTCAAACCAGTGGCCCGACCTGAGCTAATGTTAATGCTAGAGGCAGGGGAGCTTGAGCTCCTCTACTATGAGGAGGCCTTCCTGCAGTCCAAGTCCTCTGCTAGTGTCTGAGGAGATCCTGGTATCTACATGGGGATCAGCTCTGCTTAGGTCTCTAAAGGCCTGAGGGGCCCTCCTACTGGTCTTAGAGATGCTGAACTTTGCAGGGACCACAGGCAGTTTATCTAGATTATGGGGTGTAGGCATCCAGGGTTGGACAGAGGCGAATAGCTGGGGGAGGGATATTGAGAGGGCTGTTTTTGAGGCCAGGGGGATTAGGGCTAGGATTGAGAGTGGAAGGTGATAGGAAGCCTGGGAGCCTGTGTGGTGCCACGTCAGGTGTCGCTGGACACAAGGAGTGACAGGGCCAAGATGTGTGCTGAGATGGGGCTGTTTTCTGGGAATGTGATCCTGCAGTCTAGGCATCCGTGTAGATGTAGATGGTGCCTCCTGAGTTGAACCCTGTTTGGACTTAGGCACATTCTTCTCCTTCACTTGGGGCTTTGCCCACTTCAGCCCAGAGCCCAGAGACTTTAGTTAGGCTCTGTCTGGATACATGTGCTCCACATGGCTTCAGACACACATAGGGGTGCCATACCTCTTGCAAAGGTACCTAAGGTCTGTCTATTGTTTTCACAGATCATAGGGTGCCAAGTGAGAAGGGATCCCCCGGACTCTACTGCACGATACACACGTTGGATCAACCAGCTAGTGCCAGACCAGCTCCTGACACAGGTGATGGCTGTGTGTCCTTGATGCAGGTGGCTGGCTCTATGGGTGATAGCCATCGCTGTTTGTCCTCATTGCAATGGTTGTGTGGGTGACAGCTGTGGCTGTTGGTCCGTGATGTGGGTAGTTTTAACAGGTGATGGCCCCCAGGTGTTTGTTCTTGATGCAGGTGGCCATGGGTGAGTTGGTTGCTGTTCATCTTTATTGGAGAAGCTGCTTATTAGTGCCTGAACTGTATCCTGCCCTAGGCCTGAATATGTGCTGGTGGACACAGTCTGTGTCTTCTCTGTGTCCACATGTCGGTGACTACACAGTATGTCTGGCCCCATAGAGATTTGTGGTTTAGGTGATGCCTGTTCCCTCCTAGGATACCAGCGAGCTTGGACTCCAAAGACTTCAGTTTCTACAGTGTGCCCTTGACATGTTTGTAAAGCCAGGCTGGCCATGCACAGCATTGACAGCAGGGTGGCTTCAGAGTGGGCATACAGTAAACATGGAAGAGAGCAGAGAATAGACATGGCAACAGGTACAGGATGGATGAGGCCACAGGCAGAGTGGATGTGGCAGTGGACATGCCAGTTTAAGACTACACATAGGGACAGCCAGCACCCACTGTTTCAGATCTGCTAGTATCTGAGGGCTTAGTGTCCCTGTGGGGTGTCTGGCCTCCCCAGTAGAAAACTATTGTTTCCTTGTGAAAGGACAACTCTTCCCATACAGATTGTAGTGCAGTACAACTCTTCCTGCCATGGCTGTGTGCTGTGGTGTGGTGCTGCACTCCTGGAAGAGCATGCTCATGGCTGTGGCTAGTCTGAGCCAGCAGTGAGGATGTTCTTGGGAGGCCAAAAAGCCAGTGACTCAGTGTGGGCTTAGAATTATGCCCTGATAGTTAGATTTTATGTCTACAGAAAATTTTTTGTTTTGTTTTGACATTTTTGAATGAAAAAAGTGAATTTCCCTTTGTTAGTTACATAGCTATATCCATTTAAAACAACTTAAAGGTCACTATTATATTTGTAAAAATTATGCGTGACTATCATAGGGTGCCAAGTGAGGAGGGATCCCCTAGACTACTCATATCTCTGTCTGAATAATATAAAAAGTTACAAAGAAAAATGTGTGTGATGGATATATAGCAGTAACTCACTGTGGCTTTAATTTTTACTTCTCTATTGATTAATAGGCTCTTATGGGTTATTTTACTACTCATATCTCTTTGATAAACTATTCAAATCTTTGTCTATTATTTTGTTGTTTGTATTCTTTTGAATTTTTAACATTTATGTATTGTGGATACAGATCCTTATCAGATATGGACTTTAAAAATATTTTTCTGTATCTGTGTCTGATACCATTTTGTTGTTTTATTCAGAGAAGTTTTAATTTTTGATGAAATTCAACCTCCTCCATGGGTTGTGCTTTTGGGGTCAAATCTAAGACATCTTCGGCTGAGCAAAGTGATAATGTTTTCTCCTGAAAATTGTATGTTTTAGGTTTTTCTTGAATGTATGTTTTCCTTGCTTAGTTAATTTTGGCATATGGCCTGAGTTACTGCCTTACCCAACTCAAGTTGTCATAACAAAATCCATGTACCAGGTGGCTTAAACAAGAGCAGTTCGTCTTAGTTCTGGAGGTCAGAAAGTCTAAGATCTGGGACTGGCAGCGCTTCCTTCCTGCCCAGCCCCTCTTCTGGGCTTGCAGATGGCCACTTCCTCACCCAAGTCCTCACATGGCAGAGGAGAGTCAGAGGTTGAGCCCACCATGGACATTTCATCACCCTGCCTTCATCCAAATCTGGTCAGCCACCTCAGATGCTGTCAAATCAGGGATTAGGCCTTATACAGAACAACTTGGGGGACACATTTTTAGGGTTTTGCTTGTGGTTATCCACTTGAGACAGACATTGATGAAAGACAGGCCTTTCTGTCTTTAGTACCCGTAGCTACGTTGGTTTATCGAGACTGTCTTTTCTTCTGTTGACCTGTTCACATTTGTAAACTTTATTACCTTTTTATTGTAATTCCTGTAATTGGTTAATACTACAATTAGTAGTAATTTGGAGTTCTCCAAACTTGTTCTTTGTTCCTTGCATTTCCATATTATGTGAAATCAGCTTATCATTTTCTACAAAAAAAAAAAAAAAAGGTAGGGTGCACCTAACTGGGGAGTTCATGTTGGGCCCGGGGGAAGCAGGTAAGGGAGTCCAGCAGGAGGAGACACAGCAAGCTCAGAAGGGGTGGTTACTCTGTCTTATAGAACGTGGATGCTGCCACAGAGCTGTCATTTTCAGCACTGTGGGGCAAAAGACAGTGCTTTCCCCCTTGGGTACAGAAACCAGTTATTTTTGACTGCTGCTCTCAAACACATAATGTGTAGATCATCACAGCAGCAGAGAGCTGAGCACAGCATCTCACTGCATGTCCTTTTCCAGCCCATGGCTAGCAGCTTCGTTGCATCTTTTTCAGCACCAGAGAAGATTGTGGTGAATATGCACCACTGCCTGTTACCAAGAGACCTTTCCCTCAGTGGTGGTTCACTTCGGTGCAGGAGAACTGCTCACCAGGTGAGTGATGCAGTTAGCAGCACCCTCTAGGCATATCCTGGATGATGTGTCTTTGACACTGTTGACCTTTGGGAAGGAATTCACAGAAGCATGGAAGCCAAACTGGAAGACCAGTTGGAAACACCAAATTGTGATGAAAAAGGTGAGCTGCAGAAGAAGGTAGCGCTCATCTCCACTGAGGGTACCTCCAAGGCAACCAAGCTGAGTCACAACAACATACTGGCTACCATGAGAATATCCTGGTTGCACTGTGCAGGTCAGAAGCCACCAGGACACTGCATCCCTGCTCTTGAGCTAATGGGGCATCACCTGCCTGCTGGTGGGGTTCTTATCTCCTCCTGCCTACCCAGTGAGGCCTGCCCTTCCTGTGCCTCCCCAGACCAACCGGGTCACAGCAGCAGTCATTCAGAACAGCACTCTCTTCTGCCATTATGCCAGCATACATACAACATCACTGTGAAGTATCAGAATTGGTTTGAAGTGAAGGAAGGAAAAATAAGATTAATTCAGATCTCTATTCAAAAAGTCTTCTGGCTATAAACAGAGCACAGCTGTGCCTGTATTTTCACTATATACAAAAAATTACAGTGACTCAAAGACCTAAACCTAACACTAAAAACTATAACACTCTTAAAAGAAAACATAAACACTTTACAATGTTCCATGTGGAAATGATTTCTTGGCTATGATTTTTGCCAAAAGCATAGGAAACAAAAGAAAAAAAAATAGATAAATTAGAATATATCAACATTTGAGAGTGTGCTGCCGCCGCTTTCCTCTCAGAACGCTACCCTGCAGGCCACCATGACGAACATTGCTGACACGAAGCTGTATGATATCCTGGGTATCTTGCCCTGTGCCAATGAGAACAAGCTGAAGAAGGCATACAAGAAGTTAGCCAAGGAATATCATCCTGATAAGAATCCAAATGCTGGAGACAAATTTAAAGAAATAAGTTTTACATATGAAGTACTATCAAATCCAGAAAAGTGCAAGTTATATGACAGATATGGAGAGCAAGGTCTTTGGGAAGGCAGCAGTGGAGGTGGTGGCATGAATGATATTTTCTCTCACATTTTTCTCCCATTTTATTTTATTTTATTTTTTGCAGAACCGGGGATTGAACTCAGGCCTTTGCGCTTGCCAGGGAAGCGCGCATTCCACTGAGCCATCTCCCCGGCCCCTCTCTCACATTTTTAGTGGAGGTTTATTCAGCTTCATGGGCAATCAGTAGAAGCCGAAATGGCAGAAGAGGAGAGAACATGATGCATTCACTCAGAGTATCCTTAGAAGATTTGTATAATGGCAAAACCAAACTACAACTTAGCAAGAGTGTGCTTTGTAGTGCAAGCAGTGGTCAGGAGGAAAATCTGGAGCTTTCCAGAAGTGTAGTGCTTGTCAAGGTCCAGGTGTACGCATCATGATCAGGAAACTGACTCTGGGAATGGTGCCGCAGATGCAGTCTGTGTGTTCTGATTGCAATGGAGAAGGAGAAGTAATTAATGAAAAGGACCACTGGAAAAAATGTGAAGGGAAGAAGGTGATTAAAGAAGTGAAGATTCTTGAAGTTCATGTAGACAAAGTCATGAAACATGGACAGAGAATTACATTTACTGGGGAGGCAGACCAGGCCCCAGGACTGGAACCAGGAGACATTGTTCTTTTGTTGCAGGAGAAAGAACATGAGATATTCCAGAGAGATGAGAATGATTTGCACATGACATATAAAATAGGACCTGTTGAAGCTCTGTGTGGATTTCAGTTCACTTTCAAGCACTTTGCTACATGTCAGATTGTGGTGAAGTCCCCCCCCCCCCCGGC
>NDGM011137802.1:0-10443 GCA_002564305.1 Octomys mimax | reverse complement strand
AAGTGAAATACTTCCATGACAAAGAACAACTTAAGAATTTCATGATGACAAGGCCAAGCCTACACAGACTATGAAAAGATGTTCTAGAGAGAGAATGCAATGACAGAAATAAGCGATGGGAGCAAGGACATAACTCAGTGGAATAAGTGCTTGTCTGGAAAGCACAAGGTTGTGAGTTCGATCCCTGGTAGAGAGAGAGAGAGAGAGAGAGAAAGAGAGAGAGAGAGAGAGAGAGAATGAATAAGGAAAAGAAAGGAAGGGGGAAAAAAGAAAAAGAAAGAAAAAAAGGCATAATTTTTCAGTAATACCTCTTAGACGGAATGGTCTCCATTACCCAGTCTAAAAGCTGAATGGATCAAGAAATAAAATGAAATGGTATGCTATACACAAGAAACACAATTAATCCAAAAAATTCACAGATTAAAAATCAGGGAATTGAAAACAATATTTCATGCTATGGGAATGTGAAAAATAGCAGGAGTGGTTATTCCAATTTCCAAGTGGATTTCAAACCAAAACTGATCAGAAGAAACAAGGGAAGTCAGTACATACTAGTTAAGAGAACGATCCATCTGGAAGAAATAACAATTATAAACATATATGTATAAAACCCTGGCATCATCTTCACAGAACTAACATGAGTGGATATGAAAAATCAGGTAAACACCAGTGCAATTTTAGTGGGTGACATAAAACCTCACTGTCACAAAGAGACAGCAAAACTACACACACAAAAAATCAATGAAATAGCATACTTCAACCGAACCTTTGAACAAATGGACTTAATAGAGATCCACAGAGTATTTTATCCAACAACAGCAGATTGTTCTCAGAAGCACATGGGACTTGGTCCCAAAAAATCATGTACCAGCCCATAGAGTATGTTTAAGTACACGCAAGAAAATGTATTATGCTATACATATTATCAGAGCATAAGACACTAAAACTAGAATTCAATGACAATGGAAATCACAGAAACTATTCAAATACTTGTAATAAAACAATACCCTCTGAAATAATCAGAGGGTATTGTATCACAGAAGAAATTAAGGAAAAATTAGACAGTTCCTAAAGTCAAACACTAATGCCAGTAAACATTTTAGAACATACAGACATAATCAGATTAGTCCTAAGAGGGAAGCTTATAACAATGAATGCTCACATCAGAAACACAGAATGAGCCCAAAAAAATAACTCAGTGATGTTCCTGAAGGTCCTAGAAAAATAAGAACAATACAAATCCACAGCTAATAGTAGGTAAGAAATTATAAAGATTAAAACAAAATTAACAAAATTCAGACTTTAAAAAAAACAGTTGCTGAAAGGATAAACAAATATCTTAGCCAGTTTTATATAAATAAGGAAAATAGTTATTCAGTTAGGAAACTTAAAGGTAATGGACTTGCTTAGATTTTTGGGGTTGCAAGGTCAAGTGTCAGCACTTAATCAAAAACCAAAAACATGAACAACTATGAACCATTATACAAATTAGATTAAGATCAATTTCAACTTCCTCGCAATTGTTTTGATATTAAACTATTCATTTCCAATATCATATTTATTGTGGTTTGGTTTTATATAAGATTATATTTAATTTTCTCTTTAAAAAATTTCTTCACATCAGTCCTCTGAGGATATACCTTCAATGTACAACAGAAATTTAAATGTGGTTGGACCTATTTGTGGAGTCCCATTGTATTGGTACATCTGTTCATGTGCACGTTACAGCTGGTTTGAAGATTGCATTATATAAGCTTAGGTACTGAGATGCCATCTAACTTTTGTTCTCCAAATTTGTAGGAAGTAAGTAGTGTCATATTCATGAAAAAATTAGTTAAGAGGCATAAAATGTAAATATAATCTATATTAGATTGCTTATACCAGTAAAGAGAATATATGTGTTGGAACCAAAAATCTGTATGTAAAAATGGAATTATGGAAGAACTAGAGGAAAGCACAGATAGAGAAAAAATACAAAGTAATAATATTAGATATCAAAGTGAGCACATACTGGTTAATACAAAATTTACAAAAAATTTAAAAGTGTCTCCTTGAAGAACACAAAAAAATAGAAAAAGTAAATCACAGATTTACAATCATAATGCCAAGGAACATCCGATACAAATAAACATGAGACAGAAGCAATTTTACTTTTTTTGTATAGAACTTTGGACAAGAAGGGACAGTCAACTGTGTCAATGAGGAGACATAAGTAAATTGGGCTCATCAGACCGTTCCTCTCACACTTAGTGGCTTCTTTAACCAAGCCCTAGTGATGCTCTATATTGTCTCTAATCCAATCTTATTCCATCAGATATGAGGATTCATGCTCTAGCCTTGGATATGTTCTTGTAAAGTTTCTACTAAGCATTGTGGACATTGCATGGAGTCAAGACCCAAATAAAATTTTGATTATTGTAAAAAAAAACCACCCCAAAACAGAATTGCTTTCTTGGAGGAATTGCATGCTGCTACTAATGCCATGAAAGATAAAGGGATAGTGATTCCCAGCACATCTCCATTTAATTCCCCCATTTGGCCTGTGCAGAAGATGGATAGATCTTGGACAAGGACGGTGATTACCATAAACTGAATCAAGATAACTCTGATTGCAGCTGCGGTACCAGATATGGTGCCCTTGCTTGAACAGATGAACACGTCTCCTGGTACTTGCTATTAGCTATTGATTTGGCAAATGCATTCTTCTCCACAGAGAGTTGGTACATGTACATAGAATTTCTTAGTTTTTTTTCCTTCCCATTCATTTTCCCCTTTAATTTTCAAAAGTTCTATCTCCTTGTTTGCTATCTTTCATTTTGCTCTTTAAATATACTTGGGGTTTCTTATATAAGAGAAGCTATGCATTATTTAAATTTGTGTGCCTGATTTGTGTCACTTCACATTATGATCTTAAGGTGTATCCATTTTACTACAAGTGACTCAAGTTTATACTTGATTTTGGCAAAATACTCGCCGGCATGGAGTGTAAGTAGCACCTTTTCTTTATCCACTCATCTACTGATGGACATATCGGCTGGTTCCAAGATTTAGTGCTTGTGAATTGTGCTGCTATAAACAGGAGTATGCATATGATTATGTCTTTAACTCCTTTGGGAAGATACCTATGAAGGGAATAGCTGGGAAAAATGGAATTTCTTATTTTAGATTTTTGAGAAAACTCCAGTTATTTCCATAGTGGTTACACTAGTTTACAGTCTCACAAACAGTGTAGAAGTGTTCCTTTATCCCCACAGATGCACTAGCGTTTGTTACTACTTGATTTGTTAAGGGTAGCTATCATTTTCAGAGTGAGTTGGAATCTCAGTATTTTTTTAATTTTTATGTGTCTAATGGCTAAAGATGTTGAACATTTTTAAATGTTTTGATTGGCCATTTGATTTTCTTCTCCTGCAATGCATCCAATTCGGTTGTCCATGGGTCTTCAAATTTTTTGGGGGGAAGGTCTTTTTTACTTCTTCATATATTTTATATATTGATCCTCTGTCAAAGAACTAGCAAAATTTGTTTTCCCATTCTGTAGGTTAACTCTTTACTCTGTTGGATGATTCCTTTGACATGAAGAAGCTTTTTAATTTGAGATGATCCTATTCGTTGAATTTTTTGTTATTTCTTGTGCAATTGGAATTCTGTTCAGAAATTCTTGTCAGTTATTCTGTCTTTAGTTTTACCTACTTTCTATTCCAGCATATTGTTTCTGGCTTAATATTTAAATCTTTGATTCATTTTGATTTTAGCTTTTTCCCTGTATTTTAGGGAAAAGTCTACAGGGTGTTCAGGGTCTCACTACTAGATCAGACTCATAGTGATTCTCTGTTTATAACCTCCCAAGTGCTGGGATTACAGGCGAACACGCCCCAGGGGCAGAGCCAGCAGGCAGGCCTGGGAATCAACCGCCCCCCCTCACTGGCCCCTGCTCATGCTTGCAGGCACTTTACTCTGCTGAGCCATTTGGCCGGCCGTTGATTTTAGTTTAATACATGGTAAGTGGTAGGGTCTGCATTCAATCTCCTACATGTGGATAGCCAGGTTTTCCAGCACTGTTTGTTTAAGAGGCTATCTTTCCTCTAGCATATGTTTTTGGTGCCTTTGTCTAATATCAGATGGCCGAATGTGCCTGAAGTTGTTTTTGCATTCTCTATTCTGTTCCACTAATCCACATATCTAGGTTTTTTGTTTTGATTTGTGTGTGTGTGTGTGTGCGCGCGCATGCTTATGTGTGCACATGTGTTTTTTGCCAATACAATGCCGTTTTTGTCACTGTAGCTTTGTAATATATTTTGAAATTTCATACTGTGATTCCTCCTAGTTTGCTCTTGTTATCCAGGATGGCTTTTGCTGTTCTGGGTCTCTTTTGCTTCCAAATAAATTTTTAGATTTTTAAAATCCTGTTCAGTGAGAAATGTTATTTGTATTTTGATTAAGGTTGTATTCAATCTGTGTATCAATTTTGAAAGTATGGCTACTTTTACTAAATTTGTTCCCCCTATTTAGAAAGAGGGGGTATCTTTCTACCACTAATGTATTCATATTGAAGTACTCTAGAGAACTGTAGTTTTCATTGTGGAGGGGTTTTTTTTGTTTTTTTGTTTTTTGTTTTTTGTTTTTTTTTCAGTGTCTCACTACGCAGATTGGACTCATAGTGATCCTCCTGTTTTCTGCCTCCCTGGTGCTGGTATTACAGGTGTGCACCACCGTGCCCATATTCCATCACTGGCTCAGCATGCCTGGAGGAGGGGTTGGCACAGCATGTAGTGCCAGGGATTGAACCCTGGCCCCTGCACTTACCTAAGCAAGTGCTTAGTCCGCTGAGTTATTTCGCTGGCCCTTGTGGAGTTCTTTTACTTCCTTGGTTAGGTTAATTCTAAGGGCTTAAAATCACTTCCCAAAGAATATGCCCAGACTCAGTCAGAATAATTTACTTAATAATGTTTTTCCAAGAGTGGGCACATATATGACAAGTTGCAAATACTAGTATGACATGAGGTGCTTAATAAAGATTTTGAGTAATAATATAAAATAGTTGATGTAAAGAGTAGCTATGTGGATCAAGTTTGGTGACACATGCCTACAATTCTAGCACTCAGGAGGCTGAGGCAGGAGAATGGCTGAAAGTTCAAGACAGCCTGGACTACAAAGTAAGTTTAAGGCAGCCTGAATTGCATAGTGAAGCTCTGCCTTAAAAAACAAAATTAGCTATGTGTACAAGACAGCCTTCCAAAAGTACACAACTACACATGAGACTGTTATAACTTTTAAGTATTGCCTCTAAGTTACTTAAAGTTTTTTACTTGTTTAGTTTTTTTTTTTTTTTCCTGTGGCTGGCTCAGCCCACCCTGGGGGTGGGCCTGGCATGACATGTGGTTCCAGGGATCAAACCAAAATCCCTGTGCTTGCCTTAGCTTGCCTAAGCAAGCGCTTTAGTCCACTGAGCTATCTCGCCTTTATTTTGCTTTGATAGTGCAGATTATCTTATTAGAAGGAAACTAATTACTATGAAATTGCAATGTATGGCAATTAAGGCTTTGGCTTTAGGAAACGCATGAGTTATAAAATGGGCTCTATAGTTTTATTTAAGGCTAACAAATTCTAGTTCACAGGTTTATTGTAAAATACATTGAAACGTGTGTATGGGATTTGGCCCTGCATCACTAAGCTGTCTATGGGAGGAAACTATCAGCAATGAGGATGTGCTAAACTGTCCACAGCATAAAACACCATTGTTTCTCCTTTTCCAAAAGAAAGTGAAAGATTGGAAGAATTCACAGTACTGTTTATATTTTGCAAAAGGTAATCTGTCCTGTAAATGTTTACTGTCTTCTCAGCAGCAATATTCAGCATCATAGTTCAGAAGTGGAGTGAACCATATTCAGGAGTTAAAACAAGTGCTATCATTGCCATGGAAACCGAAGGAAAAGAAGTCATGCTGATCACAGGTGACGAATACAATAGATTCAGCCACAAAATTCAGTTCTCACCACTTTCAGTGTACATCTGCCACAGTCCAGGATTCCACAAGGCATTGATTCCTTTGCCGTGACCCCCAGTGAAATTGCCAAAGAAACTTTTTATTCCTATCTAGCACCCCTGGGGGTACGCTGAGCCAGCCACCGAGACCAGGCGTAGTGGTGCATGCCTGTAATCCCAGTGCTGGGGGAGGCTGAAAACAGGAGGATCACTATGAATCTGAGCTGCCTAGTGAGACCCTGTACCAAACATATAAATTTAAAAAAATA
Source organism: Octomys mimax (assembly GCA_002564305.1). Classification (NCBI taxonomy): domain Eukaryota; kingdom Metazoa; phylum Chordata; class Mammalia; order Rodentia; family Octodontidae; genus Octomys; species Octomys mimax. The sequence continues at coordinate 4,189 of NDGM011137802.1, read as the reverse complement.
AAAATATGGTGTATATACAGTAGCACACAATGGCATATTTCTCAGTCATAATTAAAGATAGACTTAAAACTTTCATATAAAAATGGATGCATCTTAAGGCCAGAACACTAACTGAAACAAATCAGATACAGAAGGTTAAATATCACATGGCTTCTCCCACATGAGAAACCCAGAATATAAATAATTTGAAGAGCAAAGTAAAAGGCACGAAACAGGAAAGTAGATTTTGTGGAGATGAGAAAGGGAGCTGGGGATAAGGGAAGACAGGAAGGTAGGGACAGGAAAGGGAAGCAAAAATGCTTCAGGTGTTTTATGGTGTCCATCTAGATGTCCCCTGAAGCCTCATGCAGTTTCAGATGGGTCTTTTCAGAGGCAGCTGAATCTAGAGTTTGTGATTGATTCATAGTGCAATGCTGAGATTAAGGGTGGGGGATTTCCAGATCAGTCCACTGATTCCATTGGCACTGCCTTAATCTCAGAAACCAGGATAAAGTAAAAGGGGCAGAAAGAGACTGGTCTCACTCTTTTGTTCCTGTTGCGTTTGCAATTTATTTTTATCTTTATCTTTTAATTTTTTTCCATAATTTTATTGAGAATGCATTTGCAGTTTTCTACTGCTCCATCCTTCATGGACTGTAGCTCCTATGCCAAGTCACCCTGCCTTGGAATCAGCTGCTTATGAACTGAGACCTCTACCCACTGTGAGCCAAATGAATCCTTTCCCCTTTTAACTTTGGGTATCAGATATTTTGTTTCAGCAATGTGAGGAAAAGAACTAAGAGAACTAAGACCAAATTTTATATACATATTTAGATATGTAGCAATTTCTCAAGATGAAAGTGTATATTATAAACAAGTACTAGTAAAAAAGAAACTAAAATATAGAGCAAAGTACATTATGACAGATTTAGTACTGTACAACATACTTGTAAATCTGTTTATTTGCAGGGCTGGCCAAATAGCTCAGTGGATTAAAGCACCTGCGAGCAGGCAGAGGGGCTGGGGGTTCGATCCCTGGGCCTGCTGTTCTGTCTTCGCACCCGGGGAGCACTGAGACAGTGATTGAGACTGGGTGCGGTGGTGCATGCCTATAATCCCAGCTCTTGGGAGGCTGTAAACAGGCAGATTACTACGAGTCCAATCTAGTAGTGAGACCCTGTAGACCCTTCCCTAAAATATAAAAAAAATCTATTTATTTGTATTAGTAATGTTAATTTTTTTCCTAAATGCCAAAATAATTCAGTGCCTAAGGTCATAATATAATAAAGAGAAATACTCTGAGTTCAGTATATTAATAATCTCCATATAGGAAATAAAACCAACTCCTATCTTATTAAGACAAAGGTAAACAAAGAGTTGCAATGATTGAGAATGTATCACTAGAAAATACGATGAACATTTCTGCTTCATCGGCAGGCATTTTGGGTGCCATTTGTGACTGAAGATCAGGCACAAGAAGGTTCTAGAGCCTTTGGCAGGAGTTAGGAGAAGTTAGATTAGTCTTCCTAGTGCCTCGGCACAGATCATAGACCAATTGCTTTGTTGCCTTTGGACCAGATTAAAAGAACAGTGCGGCAGAATCCTTGTTTGCTATTTTGGCTTGCATGTGGATCTCCCTCCAAAGCCTCATGTGATCCTGGGTGGGGCCTTTCTAAGGTGGCTGTGTCTGGACTGTGTAATGCTAAGATTAAGGCTATAAGTGCCAGCTGCCCTGAGGATCCTGGACAAGAATGTGGGAGACAGAAAAGGTCACTGTTGTCCTTGCTTGTCGCTTGTCACTTGCAGCCATGTGGCTGTCTGTCTTGTCTGTCCCACTCTGCCATGGCCTGTTTCTCCTCTTCAGTGCCCCTCTGCCATGCACCTCCCTGCCTTGGAGCCAGCCAGCTATTGACTGAAGTCTCTACTAAGTGTGAACCAGAATAAATCTTGCCCTCCTTTAACTTTGGGCATCGGGTATTTTGTCTCAGCAACAAGCACGGTAACTAAGACACTTGCTTCAGTTTGAAGATGTGACAGAATCTGTGAGTACCTGCTGGCTGGCTGGCTCTGCACTTGCTTCTAGTCCCCTATCAAGTTACTGATCTAGATGAACTAGGTCACATACAATGGCATACCTGTTACCTTATTATCTTCTTGTTTTGCAGTCTGAATTATGAGAAGAGAGAACACCTGGCTATAGGCCTTTAAAATAAATCTTACACAGTAGAGAAAAATACCATCTACATCAAGGTGGGACATTTAATTACCATGTTCCACATTAGAGAAAACTTTTTATACTATAACTTAATATGCACAGATGTCCTGAAACAGAGCTCTTACTTCGAGCAGTACACACAGTGTTTTCTGATACATGTCATAGCATGTTTTCCTAAGTGGCTGAAATCCCCTGCTGGATCATGACCTGCAGTTTGGGAACCCCCTTCTCTGGACAAGCCTGACAACTTGATTCTTTTAATGAGAAGAATCTACCAAGTCTGTCACTGTCCATGCATGGGTTCAGCCTCTGTAGTTTATGAGAGAGCACTGGAGGCTTTTTTTCCTTCCCTGTGTTTAGTCAGCTTCTGTTACTGCAACATACACCTGAATAACCAACTTACGTGAAGGAAAGGTTTATTTCGGCTCATAGTTCAGGAGGTTTCAACCATGAGCAGGCTGTTGCTTTTGGGCCTCTGATGTAGCAGCACATTATAGCATAGCCACATGGTACAGCAAACCATTCACCTCTCAGCCAGGAATCTGAGAGAGAAAGAAGAGACTGTGGTCCTCCAATCCCCCACAAAGGCCAGCTTCTCACAACCTCAAGCCCTTCCACTAGGACCAGTCTCTTAATATTTCTACTATTTCCCGATAGCAACTAGATGGGGACCAAGCCTCTATACATGGGCCTTTGTGGGGCAGTCAAGAACCATAGTGTGTCACTTCACAATGACACATAGGTCCAGATGGCCACGCAACTGTATTCCAATAATCCTAGCTTCAATACATGGTGACTACATTTTGATGAGCTAATCATACTGTGACCTATGGAAAGGAGGTAGAATTCAGAATACTGAAGAATAAAAACTTACGTTCTCTGCAGCTTCGAGAATAACATCTGCTAATATTGTGCTTAGGGAAAAATGACAGTGCTTTTTGCTTGGAGGAAGAGGCTGTTGTTCCCTGTCTAAAGACAGTTTCCCACAGCAGTAAAAGACAATTCCTACATACTATGGACAGGCTCTGTAGTCAAGGCATTTTGTAACATTTCCTGGTTGCTTTTTTCACTTGCATTCTATTTGCAGTTCATGGTAGGAAATAAAGATTGTGTTTAGCTGAGTGTGCAGTCAGTGACCAAAGACTAGGGAGAGTTCTGTCTGCCACAGCAGAAATGTGCAGAGGCAGATGTGCCACGGTTGAGGGGACTTGGACCAAGAAAATCTGGGTGTGCAGGTTATGTTCCTTGTGAATTTTGCTGCCCTAGGGGAAAAAGAATTTCCCTTCTCAGAGTCCCAGTTTAATATCAACAGCACAGGATGCCTATGGAATTCTAAGCATTATGTCAAATTTGAAAGGTAAAGATGGCTAAAATATATAACTCATACCTTTAAAATGGAGATGGTAATTTTGTAAGATACTGTTCTCATAGTAATAGTCACAGGATGAAAAGAGAATAATAGGCACAATGTTTTACCCATACTAGGCTTATTTGTCATGTTAGAATTGTCCACTAAAGTATTTGAAGCTGTTTTGTCATGAAATATAAGACATTTTGTGAAAATGGAAAATAATATACATTCAGCTGAATAAAATATTTAAAAGACAAACATAATGTAATTCTCAGATAGACAGATAGATATAGCCATCATCCCAGAAATCTCCACTAGTTATGCTCAATGATGTCTCCTTTCCTCTGAAAGTAGCCACCTTCATGACTGGTACTGTAATTGTATTTTCATACCTTTTGATTTTTACCTGCTTATTGACTAAATTACTGTCTGTTGTATTTCTCAATATGATTATTAATTTGTCTATTTCACTTTGCATCAGGCTTTATTCATATATTTTGAGAATAAGTTTTTAGATACATACAATTTTGAGTGTGTTATATGTTCCTTATGAATTCAAATTATTCTAATGAAAAACATTATTTATTTCTAGGAATATTTTTTATGAATATCTGCTATGCTGTTAATGTGGTAAGGCCACCAAT
>NDGM011137782.1:0-10004 GCA_002564305.1 Octomys mimax | reverse complement strand
TGTGCTTTGCTAAGCTTGTTCTAAGTAGGTGCTTTAGACCACTGAGCCATCTCATCAGCCCTACAGTATTCAATTTAAAGGAAAAGTAATTTACATTTCCATTTAAAAATCACCCACCCTTCAGGTAAGCACCCCCACTGGTCTCTTAGTGTTTAATCATTAAATGGTATACTTGCAACTTTTCCAACTAAATTGATTCTAGTCACGTGCTCTATCACAAAGCTGTAGCTCCAGCCTCTGATAAGTTAAGAATAAATTTAAAAATAAATAAATTTTACTCCTCAATAAGAACATAATTTAGAGTATTTACTTCCACTTCAGAGTTGTGTAAATTGATATAAAGAGAAAACAGAGCAACTCAAATAGGGTTAGCTGTAGGTGTGTTGTTTTTCAAGTTTCTTCCACTGACCTTATTAGAAGTCACTTAACAAGTGTGCATTGAGTTTGGACTATAAATTTTCTGAAGTCCGAAGCTCAGACTGTAATTTTCCTAGCATGTCCTATGTGTATAATGAATTATGGAGGTAGCAGCTGTAGATTTCCACTGAAAAAAGTAAAGGAGAATTTTACTAAAGAAAGGCTGCTGAAGCCTTTGCCAGCACGAGTGAGAAATGGAACATATTGAGTGTTTGACATTTCCTAGGATAGTCCAGCTCTGTACAGGGAGGAGAAATGATGCTGGATTATATAAATGAATTAATGAAATGAAATGAAGAAAACAATAAAGGAAAGGAATGAAAAAAAAATCAGGCCACCTATATGATTTTAAAGAAAATTTTTCCTATATGCTTCTGTAAGATTTTATTTAACTATTTAGAAAAAAAGAGTAAGTTTTCTCCACTACTTTTTTTGGGTCAACGCAGTGTTTAATCCAAATAAAAGTGTTTTATTAGCTTTATCTAGTTGGCACTACAAATTTTTATATGGGTACTATCTATGTATTAAGAGTACAAGGGAGGGCAAATTGCTCAGTAGATTAAAGAACCTGCAAGCAGGCATAGAGGCCAGGGCTTCCATCCCGGGCCTGCTGTGCTGGCTCCACCCCTGGGGTACCCTGAGACTGCAATTGAGACTAGGCGTGGTGGTGCACACCTGTAATCCCAGCTCGTGGGAGGCTGTATGCAAGAGGATCACTATGAGTCTTATCTAGTAGTGAGACCCTGAAGACCCTGTAGACCCTCTCCCCCGCCCCCCAAAAAAGGAGTACATTACTCCTTAAGGATATAAGAAGGACAATTTCTGCATTTCAGGAGCTCATACAATAAAGGCAATGGTTCAGGGTCTTGGGAAAGTTTGAATGAGAGGGTCTTAAATTGAACTTCATCTTTTGAGGGAAGAGCTCACTGTAAAATATGGGGAGTTTCATGAAAGAACTGACCTAAGAGCTGAATTTTGCACTTAGGTGTCAAGTTTGATTCCCTGTGGACTACCAGGAGATTCTCAATTACCATAGAAAACAAGAAGCTTATGCAGAATCAGTCTTTTATCATTTGATTACTTTTTAAACTGATTTTCAAAATTAGATACTGTTTCCAAATATAAGAAGATATAAAGGCCCAGATGAATCACGGATCTAAAACATGCCAGCAGAAATTGTTATATCCTTTTAGAAATATGCATTCCATATTTCCTTTCATTTGTATGTATATAACTTTTGAGTCATTTAATAATGGGATAAATGTAACACAATATTTTCCTTTTTGATCACAAATATAAATTTCTATGCTTTATCTTGTCTCATGATGCCCTCTACCATGAAATTAATTAGTAAATTGTAGAATAAAAGCTGTATAAATTTCATCATTGTAGACTTTATGACTGAAAATTGAGGTAATGTATGATCTTCGAACTCAGCACTTTGCCACTAAGCAAAATGTTTGAATGGAATCACATTGTAAATAATAACCTGAAAAAGGGGCCATGATATCTCAGCAGTAGTGCCTGCCTAAGCTTGGTTGCCAGTACCACATGCCATGCTGGTCCACCCAGGTGCACCCAGCTTGCCCCAGAGATGGGGCATGGTGGTATATGCCTGTAATCCCAGCACTGGGAGGCTGAAACAGATCGATCACTGAGTCCAAGCTGCGTAGTGAGACCCTGTACCAAATACATAAAATTAAAAATAAAAATCTGTAAAGGTTCTTAAAACTAGACTCTTCCCATTTCATTCAAATTTTTGCATATCTGTTATCCTGAATATTAAGTACACAGATTAACATATAGTTAAGTTGGCTACGATTATGAGCCTAAGCAAAACTTAAGAAAAATAATATTGTAAAATTTCTGCAACATGTGGACCATTTTGTCCAAGCCCCAGAATAGAAAGATCTCTATTAGGAAGAGTTCAGTGTTTTAATGATCTGCAATGTTTTGTTTAATGGCATGCAGAGAACTCCTCGGGGCAGTTGTAGTCTGTGTCAATGTCAGGATTCTTCATGTCAGAATTATTGAAGACATCATTTTGATGGCACAGGACTTCTCTCTGGTTGTTTGCATTAAGAACAAGTAAAATGACAACATAAAAAGAAATTATTCAGCTGACGAGACAGCTCAGTGGTCTAAGTGCCTGCCTGGCAAGCACAAGGACTGAAGTTCGATCCCCCATACCTCTCGCACCATGCTGGCCACAGCAACTGTGTGTGGTGGTAGTACACACCTGTAATCCCAGTACTGCAGAGGGGGAGACTGGAGTATCACTATGAGTTTGATCTGCTTAGTGATACCCTGTTGCACCAAACAAATAAATAAATGATCTAAAAAACAAAGATAGTGCATCTTTAAAGATATAATGAATGAAAAACATCCTAAATGATAATGTCTAAGGAAATGGATCAAAATTCCCAAAGCTAGGAATGTATTAAAATCAAACCATGTTTATATAGAAAAATATACAGAACTGGGAAAATTGACAACCTTATCTGTAATCTCAACATTGTTTTACATTAAATGATGAAACATCTAGGAAAAATAGTAACCATGTAAAAAATTTGATCTGCATACGCAAGTTGATATATTTGACATTTATACATAACTATACCCAACAAATGCACACAAGATAGTACTTTTGACATGTATTTTCTGGATCATAAACCAGGTCTCAATACAAACAGCTAAAATCTTGCAGAATATATCTTACAAAGGAATTAAGTTAACAATTTTAAATGCGAATTTAATCACACACATTTTTATTGGGCTAAACATATGACCCAAAGTAAATATGAAATTACTTAAAATTATAATTTAGAATTCATTAAATATATTATCCTTATGGCAAAATACATATGTAACAAAAACTTCATTACAAGAGTATGTCTAATTTTTAAGAAACAAAGTTTTGGGAAGGACAAATAATTTATCACTAAGACTTTGGTATATAAAATTATGTTATATAAAATAATGAAAGAAAGTACTAAGAATCTTTTGAAATTATCAGTCTTTCATGTGTACAAATATGCTGCCCTATCCAGCAATAAATGAAAAAGCCATACCATCAGGCAGTGGGCTGTTATTTTTATAATAAGTCAAATAATCTGCCTAAAACAAGAATGGATAGATATTCTTTAAATATTTCTATAATTGTGAATAACACATCAAAGCTTTAAAACAAAATCAATTTCTTTTAATGCTGTCTAAAAAAAGTATAGCTCTCAGGAAACTCTGAAAAAGAGAAAACATTATCCAGTTTTACAGGTTTGTCCACTTGTTTTTTCATATCAGAGTTGGAAGTTTTTATTCAATGTTAGTCAAAATCTTTTCATTGGAAACTGTTCTGAGGTAGATTATTTTTAGGACCTAACTTATCAAATTCTTGATAAAATGTTTTGCTTTTCTAAATTTAATTCCCTATTTTGAGATAAATTTATAATAAAAGGAGTGATCATTGTTTAAATTTAAAGACAAATCAATAGCAAAGATAAATTAAAATGACAGGATTTTACTTGTACCTCAAATGTGAAATATAGTTATACATATGAAACATTAACAATATAATGTACAGTTTTAGGATTAGAGAATAAGTATAATAAAAATGTAGTTGGCGAGATTAAGAACAGTATAGGAATGATTGAAATTAGTCAGGGATATATAGATCAATATACATTATTAAATCTAACACAACGCTGAGAATGTTACAAGGGAAAAGTACAAGATCCAGAGGGGGAACTAGTTAAAGAATAAATAAATAAATGAAAACAAAGCCAGGGATGGGGATATAGCTCAATGATCTTAGAGCCTGCCTGACAAGCACCAGGACCCGGGTTTGATCTCTGGTACAGCGTGCTATACTGGCCCCGTCCCCACAAAGCCTGAACCAGCCACAGAGAGCAGGCGTGGAGGCGCCCGCCTGTAAGCCCAGCCCTGGGGAGGCTAAAACAGGAGGATCTTTACCTGTCTGAGCTGCATGTTGAGACTTTGTACCAAATACATGAATATTTGTTTCTTAAATTTAAATAAACAAAAGCCAAGCCAAGCGTGATGGCACAGATTATCATTCCTCTACTGAGGAGGCTGAGCAGAAGGACAGTAAATTTCAGACAAACCTGAGCTACAAAGTGAGAAACTCTCCATCAGAAAAAAATGAAACAAAAGGTTTAGTATGTGGTAAGTTGAATCATAGGAGAGGATAGAATAAAGAGGAAAATATATTTAAACAAATGACAGTCTGGACAATTTAGCAAAATATAAAACATACAAATTGAAGATGCAAAATGATTTCCCAACAAAGCAATACACAAGGATGCACTCATAGCCTGGTATTACTCAATTTGAAATATTTCAATATTATACAATATGGAAAAATGCAAAGGGAAAATAATTAGAATGCTCAGAGTTCTCAGTAAAATCATGTTGAATCAAGGTGAATTATACACATTCAGATTTTTTTTGTTTTGCTTTGTTTTGTTTTTTTTGTTGTTGTTGTTGTTGTACTGGGTACTGAACTCAGGAACCTGCGCTTGCCAGGCAGGCACTTACCCTACTGAGCTATCTCCCCGGGCCCATATTTAGATTTTTGATTAAAGAAAAACTAAGAACTCATGGTACATTCATAGCTCTGTGACATTTTCAGTGTTATTACATTCCTGAAAATACAGGTTTTTCTTGCATATCAGTACCACAAAAAATGATATTAGAGGAAACTCAGACATTCAAAAATGAAGAACATTTAAAATAATATCTGCAAGTAAATGTAAAACTTTAAATTTTCTCATAATCTTTATATAAAACATTAATGTTAAAAGAAATGACTATATGGGTTATGGGTTTATAAAGTGCTATGGAGAAATATGAAAATACCATTTTCAGGAATGTTTAGGGGTTGCAATTTTTACATATTTTGCATGAGCTTATCTCCCTAAATTATAATTTATTTATAAAAGATACTTCAGCTCATTAGTGACTGACAAAAATGAGTTTTTCTGGTAAATCTGGAATTTAAGAATATGTGATAAGAGCATATGATAGCTAGTTTCATTAAATAACAGCAGCTGAAATCATGTCCTCATAAGTAATATTCATTTTTTCCCTGATATATTTGAAAATTTGCAACAAGTCATTATGAAAGTGCCTAATAATTTATAATGAATTGGTATATAAAACTGCCTCAATTTTTTCCTTGAACGTTGTGAACTTTTGAAGTTTTGGTATCTTGTCCTTATTTGTGAAATTTAGGATGTACTCTCTCCATAGCTAATCAAGTTTTAATCATGCAGTTTATAAAATATTAACTAATTCAATGTTCCTAATAGGGTGTGTCATTCATGAAGTTAATAACCTTTAAGAATTTACTTAATATAATACAGGTTTCTGTCTTTAAGGGCAATAAAACAGGTGCTGGAGTTTTTAAAGAATAAGAAGTTTGTTTCTAGAAACTATAATGTGTCAGTCACTCTGCAGAGTTCCGCTGCATGAAGTGAAAGAAGTGCTGAGGTTTTTAAATGTGGAAGCAGAAAGGCAGAAATTGATAAGTGAAGAAATATTTTTGACAAGGTTGTGATGAATACACGCCAATAACTGAGAGACTGCTTATTTAGGGTTAGTGTTAGGAGAGGTAGACATTTTCTGGAATCATGTTTTCTTCATTTGGGGCTTAGAGATTGTGTCCATAGACTTGGAAAAAGATAAAGCTATCTGCCAAGACTGTATGCAAATATTTTATCTACAATGTTAAGAAATGTGAAGAATAAACTGAGAAAGAATAAAAATGGGTTGGTTGGCATTGAATGCTATGACGGTTATAGTTCCTACGCATCCTCAAATGCATTTAAAATGAATCTTGTAAGACTGTGGAAAAACACTGTGGAGGAAAGAGCCCAAGGAGATGAGTCTCTTAATCCTGATTTGAAATGTTAACCCTTTACAAGTGTACTTGTGAAAAGTTGCATTGCTTGTAATTAAATGCATAAAACTTATACTTTGTACATTTTGATTAAATGCATAAAACATATTTTGTACATTTTTGTTAAAACATAGATCTGTTTTTACTGTTGAACTTTAGTGATATAAAGATAACTTAAATCTTTTAGAATTGTTAATGTAATTTGTAAGTTGTGAAAAAGTCTTTAAAGTTTCAAGTACTCATGATTTCCCTAAAAATTTTAACCTACCAGCTGTTCTGATATTTAAATCATAGTCCAATAATGTGTTTAAGAAATGTCATAGAATATGATGGACCTCAAAGAATAACAAAGAGATTACAAAAAGCTTAAAGGATTCCTGAATTTAAAAAAAAAATGTTTAATTTTTTTAAAATCAATGTTTCTTACCTGTTTTGCCAAAGGAGAACAAACTTTTTCTATAAAATGCCAGACAGTATTTTTAAATTTGCAGGATAAGGAACAAAATAAAATATTTTTATATATGTTTATGTCATAAGACAAAAAATCAAGTTGCCACAAAAAGCTTTGAAGTATTTGTAAAAAAAAAATTAAGTATAGTACTTTATAATATAATTGACATATGAGGAAAATGAAATTCCATGTTTATTTTTATTAGCATATGTTTATAGTACGTAATGATCATCTTTGTGTTGGTACATGTACATAACACATGTTACATGTTCTTTCATCCCCTTTTCTTCTCCTTCCTCCTAATTGCAAGTAAGTATTCCCAGTGGGTAAATAGACTGCCAATTCTGGACTGTGTACACTGCAGCTTATGAACATGAGCTACAGTTTGGCTGTAGCTTGACTGTGCACCATTGTTTGTTGGACCATGTTCTAGGCCATGCAACTTGGTGAGCAGGTGTGTAGGAAGGAAAAAAAAAGGCATGCATGTTAGACCTAGTGTCTTAATAAATTATTTTCCTACAGCAAAAAGGCCTAGAATGGTGACTTGTCAATGCAGACCTTAGATGAGAAGGATCTTTATAATAGAATAGATAAGTCCTGTTCTAAAGAAATAATACAGAGCCTTGAGGACATTGCTGTATGAGATGCTAAACAGTAGTCAGTGGAGGGTTAGAAAATGCTGTGCTTAAGGGAGAGCCAAGTATGGTAGGGATGGAAAAGGGACACACAGAGGAGAGATTGCAAGCAGGAGTAGGATGGCTGGTTCTAGAGTGCCACAACAAGATTGCATGGCAAGAGAAGATAGAAGGTTGCATTGGTAGTGGACCAGGATGCATTAATATTTAGTACAAAGTTTTCTTTCCCATCTTGCAAGATGGTGGGCAAAAAAAAATGAAAAGGCAGACACTAAAGAGAAGAAACCCAAAGCCAAGAAAGCTGCTGTCAGTGGTACTGGTAAAAAGGGTAAGGTGAAGGCAAAAGAGTCCAAGAAGGGGCAGCCCTACTGCAGCTGAAATCCTGTCCTGATTAGATGAATTGGTAGACACTCCCAATCTGCTACATACTCCAGAAAAGTTTTGTACAATAGAAAGTACACAGCTGCTAAATTGAAGGTTGAGAAGAAAAAGGAGAAAGTTCTTGCTATGATCACAAAACCAGTCCGTACGGACAAGAGTGGTGGTACCCAGGTGGTAAAGCTTTGAAGAATGCCTAGATACCACCCTACTGAAAATGTGCCCCAAAAACTCTTGGGCCATGGCAAAAGAAACCCTTCAGTCAGCATGTGTGGAAACTTTGAGCTAGCATCACTCCTGGCACCATCTTNATCATCCTCACCAGGTGTCACAGAGGCAAGAGAGTGGTCTTCCTGAAGCAGTTGACCAGTGGCTTGCTACTTGTGAATGGGCCTCTTAGCCTTAATTGTGTTCTTCTACAAAGAACACATTAGAAATTTGTTATTGCCACCTCTACAAAACTTGATATCAGCAAACTGAAAATCTTCAAACACCTCACTGATGCAAGAAGTTGCAGAAACCCAGACACCAGGAGGGTGAGATCTTCGACACCAAGAAAGAGAGATACCAGATTTCAGAGAAGTAGGAGGAAGATCAGAAAGCAGTGGACTCACCCAATTTACCAAAAATCAAAGCTGTTCCTAAGCTCTGGGGCTACCTGCAATCCATTTTTGCTCTGACAAATGGAATTTACCTCATAAATTAGTGTTCTAAATTTCTTAATAAGAATATAATTAAATAACTGATACATTTAAAAAAAAGATTTAGTACAGAGTTGGCATCAATGTGTAAAGTAGATTTTTAGTAGTACGAAGACTTCTAATTTTAGGGTGACTGAATCCCACTGGTGTAAGTGACATGAGATTCATTTGATAGTTTGTGTGGGATTCAGTAAGCCTAGAGGCAAGATGCCTTCATTACTGCAATGATAGGATTCAGCAAGCTTCCATGTTCTTCTTCGTTAGATGTTGTAATTTGTGTCATCCTAAAAGAATGTGTTAAAACTGTTTGAAGATTGAAAAAGTATGATTAAGTAAGGCCTAGGGAGAGGGGAGTAGGCCATGAAGATGGTGTGACTACATCAGTACCCTTGCATTTGAAGTGGGTTTCTTATAAGATGGAAAGTTTCATCTTCTTTGATCTTTCACAGTGTTTTGCAGTTCATTATCTACCATGAGACAGTGCAGGAATAAGTCCATTCTCATATGCGAGTCCCTTGGTCTTAGCATTCTTAACCTTCAGCACAGTTTTGTTACTTACACGTTACTTCATCTGTGGCATTCTGTATAGCAACATGAGCTAGATCAGGAAACAGAATAAATGTAGTGACAAGGTTTTATGTATTGCTTGAATAATGTGAGAAACGTTTCTATACGTAGAGCTACATAATATGGAGCGGTGGTGGCAAGCCTATGGCTGCGAGCTGTTCATATCACTGAAAGCTCTGAAAGGTTTGCCGTCACTGCTAGTGAGTCTTAATGACTCAGCGTAAGTGATTTAGTGTTTTGGTGTATTTCAACTCTCACTGTCTTCTTATTTTTGCTTCTACATCTTTTTCTCAGTACTTTTATCTTGTTTTATTTTATTTTGAAGAGTAAAAACAGAAGGAAAAGCAAATAGAAAAAAGAGAGGAACAGGGTAATATACAGCAATGCAGGTTACACATTTTCAAAACAAGAATAGCTAATTAACAATGGTTGTTACATTATACAATTTCTATCATCAAATCTGTAGCTCAGAATAACATACAGTTATGCAAGATTGGGGAAACAACTTATTATTGGTGCTTGCTTTCAAGAAATTTTAATTTTTTGGTCTTTTTTATTTTGTATTTTAAAGAGAGCATAATGATTGATAAGACATTAGAAATGGCATACATTTAGAGGATCAAGATGAGAGGCATTCAACCATGGGGCTTGTGTTACGCATTGCTGCCCTCGATGTAACTACTCATATGGGCATACAGTGTTAGCCTGGGTGAGGATTCTAAACATTACCTGCTATTAAAAAAAAACTGAAGGAAATTATGAGTACAATCATCTCAACCTTAAAGAATAAATGACAAAATAAAGAAAAAAGGCCAGTGAGATAGCTCAGTGGCCTAAAGCACCTGTTTAGGCAAGTTTAGGTAGGCATAGGAGACTGTGACAGCACCACATACCACCCCAACCCCTCTCTCTGGGCAGGCTGAGATGGAAAAAAAAAA
>NDGM011137778.1:0-12003 GCA_002564305.1 Octomys mimax | reverse complement strand
GAATTGAGGCATAATCGTCTCCAATGTGAGACCAGCCTGGGAGGCCAGTGCTGTGGAACCCAGCGTCTGACTCACAGGCATCTCCTTTGCTGCTTTGTCTCCTTCTGGTTTCCTGGCTCCTCCTCTCTACAGTTTTTCCTTGACTCCTCCATTGTATTCCAGTTGGCAGCTAAAGGACAGAAACAGCAATAAGGCTGTCTGGCTACATTTTCCCAGTGCCACCAGCTGGGAGTTAAGCTGACTAACGCTGTGAAAGCCTGGTCCATTCCGCTCACAGCAGGAAGGCAGGTAAAAGCATTTCAGTATTAAAATACACACTTTGTTTCTTCAGCTTGTTGGTCTAATTTTTCTTCTTTGTCAGTTGGAGGGAGAAGTGAAAGTGGGTTGGGGATCAGGTGCCTGGGGTATTTAATCAAATGCCCAAGACCTCTTGATTATTTGATGCTGAACTTTCACTTTCGAAGATTACCATGGTGGAGTTTGTCAAGTCAAACAGGTGTCTCCTTCTGCCCGGCATGTTTTTGGACTTCTTCCTATTGCTGCTTAAATAAGACATAGTGGAAGAATCCCAAATCATTGTAATAACTCCTGGGTTATTAGAAACTGAGTAGGCAGGGTAAACATTCCCGTGAAATGCACACTTCTTCAGCTGGGACACTTCCCCAGATGGTACATTTTACATGTCCTTGTTTGCTTCTATTAAAATGAGAAATTGAGACTTGAATTTCACTGTGTTCTATTAACTGGCTTCCTGTTTATTAAGTGGTGAGTATAAACCTCCTTGCCCGTGGGATGGAACTCAGTGACCAAGCAGCAGCACACAGCACATCATTACGTTGGTCCTTGACCTTCGCATCTTGCCAGGCTGGATGCCTTTTCCTCACGTCCTTGCAGATGAGGACTTGGCGGGCGATGCGTGAGGAACGATATGAACTCCTTTCCCAAGCTTCTGCAGGCTGTAGAATATCTCTGCAAAGGGAAATTTCCTTACAAATGGTGAAATTGGCATGAATAATACCGGTTTGCATTCAAACAGAATATATTTTTAAAGAAGTTTAGCTCCCTCTACAACAGTCATGGAGGATGAATGAATGCAATACAGTTACATTTATGGTGCGAAAACCCAAGTTCTGAGATACGTCAAATCACTGTGACATTGCCATCCTTCATTTTATGAATGAATCAAAATGATGCTCTGTTATTGTCCATATGCTTCACTATTGAAATAAATTCTACAAAGCCTCAGTTTTTCACTGGAGCTAGAGCTCCTGTATACGCGCTTTCTTATCATGAAGTTGTATGTCTGGCATTTTCTGATTTATATCTATGATAGTCTCTGTAGCTATATCATTTCAAACATGTATAGGAGGTGCACTGGAAAACTATGAGAATGTTTTAAAGTTTTAGCAAGAAAAATATGAACAATTGAAATCTAACAGACACCAATGCCATGACTTTACCTGGGATCAAGGCCACGGGGTACTTGCTATGTTAGCATTTAGACACATCTTTTATTTAGCCAGTCTGTCCAGGATGACAAGTATTTTCTATTTATAAATATTTTCCTGGGCCCCCAGGGAATCTTGGATATTCATTTATTTTCTAAAGAAACTTCAAGATCAGTCAGTTCAAAATATTTCAAAGTGACTTCTCTCCTCGGCTATAGCTGCACTGTCATGGATGTGGCCTGATTCACTCCGACCCTGGACAGAGCCATTTCAGCTGCAGCGTAGAAGCTGCAAGTACTGGTGAAGAATCTGAGGCATCCTTTTTTTTAATTTTAGGGAAGAGTCTACAGGGTGTTCAGGGTCTCAGTACCAGATAGGACTCATAGTGATCCACCAATTTACAGCCTCCCAAGAGCTGGGATTATAGGTGTGTGCCACCACACCCAGTCTCAATTGCTGTCTCAGTGTGCCCTGGGGGCGGGGCTGGCACAGCAGGCCCCGGGATGGAACCCCAAGTCCCTGTGCCTACTTGCAGGTGTTTTAATCCACTGAGCTATTTGGCCAGCCCTTGAGGCATCCTATTTGTGCAGCTAGTATTGTTTTGCTTTTCTTGCTTTTCAAAACACTTTTTACAAGAAGATCATGGATGAGAGTAAAGTTGACAGACATGTGGATGAGGACTTTTGGAAAAAATTGTCTAATACATTAAAATGCTGGAGAATGAAACATCTTTTGTCTGTTTTGAGATTAAATAGTCATGTAAAAAGTAAATTAAGGTGTAATTGTCAGGATGAGGAGTAAGGAACGGAAGCAGTCATACTTCAGTTGGTATGGCCCTTAGGGACCAATAAGCTTGCAGCTAAAAAGATGCCCCGTTTCTCAAAAATGCAGCATAAAGATCGCAGTCCTCGTGAACAGGTTCATTTGTACATAAGAAGGTCAGTGGTCCGTGATCCAGGCCAGATATCTGCATATGTGAATTCGTTAAAGCATCCTTGTTCTAATCTTCAGCCACATCTGGAAAGTAGTAGAGGGGAGAGAACAAGGATTCCTCTGGGTTCTTGTAGGAGTCGCCCTAAAGAGATAATGGTGAAAGACCATTTTTATTTTAAAGGTTAGAAATTCACTCACGTTTTGCATCCTTTTCCATTAGATATAATTACTGTCCTATAAAAAGAAGCTTTAATTGTTTACATTGAAGTGAAACTGGAATTAGTGGTGGGTGTGCTGTTTGCCCTTTCGTGATGCTGAGGGAACTTGAGATGGGGCTCAGGCTTCCTTGTTTTGAGGTCTAGAATACTGGGATGTGTGTTGGGGGGTGTTTATGGTGTGTTACAAATAGAATATTGCAGTTTAACTTTAGTGCATAAATGTACTGATTAAATTGGAGTTGGCATGACTGGTTTGAAGTCCTGCTCTACTGGTTACCAACTGTGCAAACAGTTCCTAAACTGGTTCCTCATCTATAAAATGAGGGAAGCAATCATACCCACCCCTGTAGGATATCTGCAACGATGAAATGGGACAGCGAACCTAAAGCACAGTGCCTTGTGTATGGTAAAAGGCCAATAGCTATTAGCTGTCCCTGATGCTTAGAATTACTATTTTTTATTGTATGTCTGCCTGTGCACACATATTACACATCCACATTTGTGATATAATGTATTTTTATTCAAAAACTGTTGGCTAACCTTAGGGAAATCGTGAAAAGGCACTAGCTGCCTTCAGCACTGGCAGCTGCTGTGGAGCAGGTGCACTCGCTTCTTACTCCTTCCCAATGCCCCACGCTTCGCTTCTCTCTTCTCCTCTGCCGGGGAAAACCTCTATTCAAGTCTGAACCTGCAACTCATGCACACCAAGGTCCAGAGGACCACTTACCTGTGTGCTGCTGCTCTTGGAACTCTTCCAGGATCAAATACAGATCTGATGAGAGCTCAGACACTGGGGGTGGCTGATGGGATGGGCCTGAGGGCACGACCTTCCCCTGGCCTTCTGACCTCTCCCCACAGTGGTGACTGTGAACTGTGCTGATGGGAGGGTCAGTTAAGCCCCTAAAGGTACCTGCTGGGGCTCTCTATGCCATTCCTCCAGCATCCTCAAAGCTGCTTCTCTAAGCCTAGCTCCAGTGAGCGATGTCTATCAGTGTTTCTGGTTTTTCTTCTTTTTTATTTGTGTGTGGGGGCTTTGAGTCATGTTATGCCTTAGACACAAGCTTATGTCCTTAGAAAAATTTCCCCTAGTATTCTTTGTTTTTGGATATCTGTCAGTTTTTTTCTCTGCCCATATCTTTTCCATATATTTGTTCTTAGTTGACCATTGTATTTCTTTCACAAAGGTTTATATTCATGATTTCAAGTTTTTCACACCTCCAGCAATTTTTGAGACATTACCCTGAAGAGGTGTTCTCCTTTTATATGTAACTTGTTTCATTGTGTTGTTTCTGAATGGGTTTTAGGATGTAAGTGATGGGACTCGAGTTTTAGGTGTGTCTGCCATGGTGATTTTTACTTAGACAACCATTTTGTGTCTCAGCCTTATCAGTGATGTGGGATTTTTTTTTTTTTAAATGTTCCTGCCATAGTTTGAAAAACTCAAATCAGATTATGGTATTTTATAAACTCAGAAGCGGTAGGAACACTTTTCTTCTTGTCTTTTTAATCCATTCCAATGATACTCTTTAAGTAATGTCTTTTTTTCAAAGAGAAATAAAGAGACTCATTATGTGTGATAATTTATGGATAAAGAGTCAGGACTATCTCTCTGATTTTTTCCTCATTTCCAGAAATAGGTCGCCTATGCATTCCTACAACATGACTGTCAGGAACTAAGGCCAGTGTTGAGTAACTTAATGCAGAAACAGCCCAGAGAGAATGGTTTCAAATGTAAATATCACAGAAGAGATGTCCACTATTACATAGAAAGGGTCTTATGGATGGGCTGCTCAGGGTCCAGGCCACTCTCTGAACACCTGCATAGTGCTGTGATATGATGTGATACCCCGAGGCACTCCAAAGTTTGAACTGAGGCCATGAAGCATGACACTTAAGTGCCTGAGGGACAATTTTGGTAATCATAACTGTTAACTTTGAGCTTTGAGTAGACATTGAATAAGCACCAGCTATAGACCTCACCAAGTGACCTCACCTGTAAACACTCTGTGGCACATTATTGTACCTGTTGTACAGTTGAGGGATCTCAGAGGCCAAACCTAATGCTTGCTGGGTTTTTCCCAAGGGTCTTGAGCAACATATGTCATTTAGCGCATTTTGCAACTGATGTCAATGTGATACAGGAGCTTTAGCAACTTGGTGGAAGAGCTGGGCGCTCACAGTGTTGGCCTGTTGTGGCACTCTGTACCACAATACCTTTCTGAATGTTTTTCTTCCCTTTTTGCTTCTTCCCCAAGTGGTGCTGGGGAGTATTATAGGCAGGGCCTTGTGTATTGTAGGCAAGTGCTTTACCACTGGGCTACATCCCCAGTCTCCTTTTCTTTCTTTTTGTAGTGTTACATCTGTTTTAGATAGTTTCATAAAGTAAAGTGGAATTATTAGAAAAACAATAGACCAGTGTACAAAACAGGAACTGCTTTTCCTTATCAGCTTTTGGAGTCAAAATGAATGGGTCCCAGTGTTGTGGATATTTGTAATGCTGCTTGTGATGATGACCATGCTGATTTTGTGGTCATCTGGGAACACAACCACTGAACACAGGACCCACCCATCCATGAGCCTTGAGGAGTACTTCTGCAGGCCTTTGGAAAATGAACTTGCTAAAGATGAGGCAGTTTCCTCATTCATCAGCAGAAGTCTTGTAGCATGAGAATGAATTTTAATATTTACCGGGGAGGGCTTAGGTAATTCCCAGGTAAGAAATATACTAAAATGCACTTAAAAGTCATTGCCTCTACTTTCTTATTTTTAATCTAACTCAAGTTAAATAGAACATCTTAGTTCTATACCCACAAGAATTAAATTAATTTTGTATGGGATGTGTCTATTACTTGGAGGCCTACTGTCTTGTAACTTACATAACCAAGAAATGAAGACCACTGTAATCAGCTCATTTGATGCAATAGAGATATCACTATTGCAAGTATATTGCTTTTCTCACCAGAGGACAGGCTCATTGTGGTGTTGATTAATTAATATGCTTTTCCACTGATTTGAGAAATTTGAAAAAAGGCATGATAACAAAGAAAGCAAAGCAAGCATCATTAGATAGTTCCCACAGTGACCAAGAAATGGTTTTCTTCTTCTCGCTGACAAAGTATATTAGCTTAGTGTCAGTGCTTTTCCCAGCTTTAGGCAAATTGCAAAGAAGAATAGCCAGGAATAGTACATTGTGTTTCCCAGGGAAGTCCGGGAGCCTATCTTTGTAGCCACTGATAGAAATCTGAGTGGAAAATCAATAAGAGAAAAAGAATTAATAACTAAAAGGTTAAGAATCACTGGTTTTTATGTTTATCAAGACTTAGGTTTGCTTCCTGGCTCATCTTTCCATATACAAAACTGGATTTTGGAGCCTTAAGTTGATGTGTGCCCGGGTTATGACTAATCTTAATTGAGCGTTATGTGAAAGAAAGAGAGGTGTTAGGTTTGAGAATCTGTTTGGATCGGTCATTGTATGGCATGTGCTCCATCCAGATCAATTGTAGAGCTTCCTGTGAAATTAATGGATGCAAAAATAACAGTAGAAGGTGTAGAAGAGCCTTGCTTGTCCTCATGATGGAGCCTTTGGTGATCATTTCATTGCCTACCATAGCAGTGCCACATCCTAATGAAGCTTCACTTCTCTTTTCATATTTTTTTTTTTTAATGAAGAGGAAAAGATGGTACCAGTCCTATAGGATGCTATGATTAGCTTATTGTAGTAACTCTGTGGGCTGGAAGGAGCTAGAATGTAAAACCTACAATGTTAGTCAGCTTCTCCAGAGCTGTGATGAAATACCAGAGGATAACAATTTATAGGAAAATGCATTTTAGATCACAGGTTCAAAGCTTTTAGTCCATACTTGGTTGGTTCCATGGCTTTTGGATTTTTGGTGACATGGCATGTCATGACAGGGTGGATATGGTGGAGAAATGGAACTCAAGTCATGGCGAAAGGTAAGGAGGGAGAAAAAGACGGAGGAAGAGCACTGTTCTTGTCTTAAGGAGTATTCACATCCATTATTTAGACTTAATGTAGTGATTCAGACATTGATTATTTATGGCACACCCACTATGCACCAGGTCCTGTGGGAGACTGCTAGATCTGGAAAATAGACTTGCGAAGATTTGCCTCCACCCACCAGGAAGGTGGAGAGACATACAAGTACAAAGACAGATGTGGGAGTTGGTAGCCCTTGCTATAAGTACAGGCAATATACTCCTATGACAGTACAAGTGACGAATGTAGATGGCTAGAGTTAGGAGAGGCTTCTCAAAATAATTGACATTTAGCCAAGATATGAACAAACAGAAAAGTGTGACTGCCTTGAGCAACTAGAAAAATTACTCAAGTGAGCTCTGTAGTCCACTTCACAATACTGGGCTACAAATTAGTCTCTGATGAATTTAAAAGTCATTAATATGTGATAGTACCACAAGGAATGCCATCTAAAGTGTGACTGTAACCAAACTTATATCAGTCCAGAAAGTGGCCAGAGAGAATCTCCAAATTTCATTTATGTCTAGATATGCACTCTGTTTCTGTCCAGGGTACTGCAGTTCTTTCATGAAGACCCTAGCAGCTAAAGATGCTGATAGGCAGTGCTTGATTAAGTGTCAGTTGCTACTCACTGAAGAGAAGACTGAGGCAGTTCAAACACTTTTATTTTAAAACAAAACAAAAACTTGGCCCTGTGCCTTTGTGTAAACCCAATACAGTCCTACAAATTGGAGGCCCTAATCTGAAAGAAGCCTCTTTGTCCACAGCACTTTAGCCCAAGCTGTTTCATGCATGGTGTCCACTGTGGTCTTCACCATGGTCTTCACATGTAGTGTTTTTTAACAGCAAGTTAAACACATGCCATGGAAAGTAGAGTGCACAATGGGATAGCTAACAAAGAACTCTCAAGTGAAGGCGTATCTGAGAACATTTTCTTAGGAAGCTGAGGTTTCTGATTGGAGCTCAGGATGGGTAGATGCCAGGCAGACATGGAGAAAGGGTGAGGTTGAATAGAATTCAGAAACCAGGGAATAGGTTAGCATGGGAAGAAACACTGAACAAAGATGAGAACTGGAAATGGATGTCATAATTGAATAGACCCCTTGGCCAACTCCCAGCAGCTAAGAGTTCACGGGCAAGGGAGGTATCAACTCTGAGAGCTGGGTGTGTCCCTTGGTCTCACAGTTTCTTTTCCCTAATATGTAAAATGGAAATGTTCCATCGTTTACCTAATGCAGAGTGACAGGAGATGGTACTAACATATGAAAGTACTTCGCAAACAATGAAATATATAACCAAGATAGCTTTTGTTATTCGGTACTTGCAAACAAAAAACATTTGGGGAAGATTATCGCAAGCTATGAATCATTCCTGGAAGACCTCAGTGAGAGATGACGAATTCCAAGGAGCTATGAGACTGGCATTAATGAAGGCCTCTCAGGCAGGACAATGACTTGGCATACTGGGGGCTGATAAACTGGAGAGGCTGGCCTTGATTGAAAATCAGCAGTGTGTTGTCATGGATGGTAGCTACTTCAACATTCCATCCAATTTTAATTCAGAAATTTTTAAATATCTGAATTTAAAGCTGGGGATTTAGATATGTGAATTATACTGGTGATGTATTCAAATAATGCTCAGAAAGTGTGCGGCCATGTGGTGCCTCTGTCCCCCACTCTTACATACAGGCACACACAAATCTGCAAAGTCAGGCTGGTGCACTGTGACCTTGGATTCAGGCAAATAAAGGAAAACAAACACACCCCGTCATTTGACATTGACATCACTGTCACAGAAGCAAGCCCCTCTCTGCTGCGGAGACAGAATAGTCAGCCAAAATACTGCGTGTCAGTGGCGCTCTTTCTGTTCCTTGTCACTAGACAGCTTAGGCATTTTGCTTACATATCCTTTCATCATTGTTCTCTTCTCTAAAACCTAATGCAGCCCTGAGAGCCAGATTTGCTGACTTCTATACAGGCTGTGTCACTCTTTTGTTCAAATGTTTCAGGTAGCTCTTTCTACTGTGTCAAGCTCAAGTTTATAACGTCAGCCAGGTTCCTTTCACTTCCTCTTCCAGCTCATTCACTGCCCCAGATCTAGCCTCCCTGTTCCCCTTTTTATTCTGGATAGCTTTTGAATATCTAGCTGTGAACCTTTTTCTTTCCATGCAGATTAAATCATCTGAAAGTCATTTTTCTTGGCCTTTAGCTCTCAGAGTTCTTTAAAACCACAAATTTGCAAATGCAGAGCCTGTGGTTGGTTCTAATGGACTCCCTGAAATGTTTGTAAAGAACAAGAAATGTGAACCCTGTTAATTGTTTATTATCATGGCTCTGTGTTATTAAGCTATGTTAAGTATGGATGCAGCTGCACATAGATGTAAATACTGGAGTACAAGAGCGTAGCCACATGTCCTTGAATGCTGGCTTTCATCTAAACATTAAAGACTAGGTTTCCCAAAATACTCTTCTCAGTTTATGTTAGCATTTTCACCATAGTATTAAAATATTGCCCTACACTGTTATTAGCACAGCAATTTGCATTTAATGGGAGTAGCATCATAAAATCTTATCTGCTATTTTTAGCTTTTATATTACCAGTAAAATGATTCTGAGTATGGTATTTGTCTTTATGGATATGAGAGAAAAAAAGATTCTCTGGGGAAAAATCACTTTGGAGGACATGTTTATTTTTGTATTTATTTTCACCATCTCTTGGATATCCTAATGCATATGGTTTCAGACTTCAATTTGATTTATAGCCAAGATATGTGTGGAGGAAAAATAAGTGATTTCTTTTCATTTATTTCTCTGCTCAATTCTATTCCTGGGGTGGATGGAAAAGAACTCCAGGACTTACTGTTGATGATTAAGAAGGAAATGGTAAAGGAAGGAATAGAATGGGGATTACCTTCCTGGAAGCCTTGGCTACCCCTGGCACAGAGACTTTCGGGGTTTTTTTTTGTTTTTGTATTTTGCGGAACCAGGGATTGAACTCAGGTCTCTGTGCTTGCCAGCGCTTATTCCACTGAGCCACCTCCCCGGCCCCGAGGCTTTCGTTTTAATCTTCATGATATGTGCACTCTTATTTCACTGGACTAGTCATGTTTTCTGAAAGACTTTAATTGGGAAATGTAAGGTTTTCTTCCATATCTTTGGGTTGCAAGATGTCCTACATGTGCCCGACACTGTATATGGCACTGAACCTTAGCTATAATATGCATTTCTTTCTGATCAATCATACCTATGATAAAGCTCAACTTAAAAGTTAGGCATAGTGAAGATTAGCAACAATAAGAAAGAACAAAAATAGAACTACTATGACAATACAATGTAGTGAAAGTTATTTAAAACCTGTCCACTGTTTATTTCTGCCTTGTCTGTTTGGCATTTTTGGACTGGTCCTGACTATGGATAAATGAAACCACAGAAAGAGAAGTTATGGAAAAGGGAATAGTATGGTACTTGCTTCCTATTTTTTCTATAAGATTTATACTTCGAAATAGGTGGGCATTTAGTTGTCTGATGTGTGTATAGAGATATCTAACACCAAGTCAATGCAACTATTTCTCATAAGGCACTCACAAGGCAGGTAGAAAAAATATTGATACTAATCTTATTATGTTAACAGAATCATACGTGCACATAAAAATGGTTCTGTTTTAAGCTTCCCTGAATAGGCAGGTGTGGTGGCACCTGATGATATTTGTAGCTTCTCAGAAGGCTGAGGCAGAAGGGTGGTGAGTTCAAGGTCCTTTTGGGAAGCTTAGAATGTCTCTGTCTCAAAATATGAAGAGCTGGGATGTAGCTTAGTCACCGAGTTCTCCTGGGTTTAATCACCAGAAGTGCGAGAGTGCGCACATGTGTGGGCGCGTGCACACACACACACACACACACACACACCCCTAGGGAATCAATGAGGAGTGTAGTACACCTTCTCATATAAATGGATATTAAAATGAATTTGGGGCCTGACAAAAGTTTAGAGGAAAGTCACCAGGTGTCTGGGCCTGTGTTTACACCTCTTTTGTGGCAGTACAGTGGCAGAGGCTCGGTTCTGACAACAGAGAAGGTGCGCGCCCTTGGCTTCCACAGTAACAGACACTCCGAGGGTCTCACTGTGAATGACCAGTGCTTTGTCTCATGCAAACCCTAATATCAGTGGTGGGAACCCCATGTGTTACCAGCTTCTGCCATTTATAGTTATTAACTAACAAAATATATGTAGTTGCGGCTGCTTATTCATGATGGGTGGTGACGCCAAGATGCTTCTGTTTCATGAAGATCATTTTAATTTCAGTTTTCTGGAGTCTTCAGTGTAATCCAAAGACAAGGTTGATATCACTGCCGTGACAGACCATTAAGAATGAAAGTAAGATAATTGCTCCTTACAAAGTTCTTACTGTGAAAAAATACAAATAAATCATTTGTATATTTTTAGTAAGATGCGGGGCGGAAACCTATGGTCCAGGCTTGGTGCCTGAAAAGCAGTTTATGTCGCCCAGAGGGTAGATGTGTAATAAATTGCAGAAATGAGTCATTCAAATGTCTGTTAGCTTTAGTAAATTTGAAGCTATTTTCAAAAGCATGCATCATATTGAAAACGGCTATTATAATTATTATTTGTTTATTTCTTGGTGACTTTTTTGAGAGAGGGTCTTATTTTGTAGTGCAGGCAGGCCTCGAACTTGTAGAGATTCTCCTGCCTCATCCTTCCAAGTTCTGACATTACAAGGGTGGGCCACCATGCCTGGCTATAACTATTGCTCAGTGTATCTTATGAAGTACTATATTTTTAATAGATAAATGAGATAGATTAATAATAGAAATGTGTCCAAATTAAATTGCAGATTATAGGGCTGGGGAGACAGCTCAGTGGAACAAGTGCTTGCCTGGCAAGTGCAAGGTCCTGAGTTTAATCCCTGGTATCACTCACACACACACACACACACACACACACACAAATCAGATTATAATATAATTAAAAGACACTTATTAAATTGAGTGTGGTGGAGCACATTTGTAATCCCAGAACTTTAGAATGCTGAAGCAGGAGCATCCTGAATTCAAGTCAGGTGGGGCAACTCATTGACACCCTTTTTCAAAATAAAAGCTAGGGGGGCTTACAGGTTAGCACAGTTGTTTAAGCGCCTGCTTGGGCAAACCCAGTCAGGCACAGGGGACTACAGTTCGATCCCTAGATCCACATGCCTTACCAGACCTGCCCTTAAGGCAGCCTGAGCCAGCCAAAATACATAAATGTCTGGGCAAACTTATTATAAATGTCTTGAGAACTAACACAATTTGTAATTGTTTTAATTAATTTTAATAAGAAAGAAATAGCAGGGCTTGCGAGATGGCTCAGTGGTCTAAAGCACCTACTTGGAACAAGCTGAACTAAAGCACAG
>NDGM011137775.1:213-13943 GCA_002564305.1 Octomys mimax | reverse complement strand
ACTGGCTGAGTGATGGTGACTCTTCTGGCTAGCACAGATAAGCAGCCCCGGGATGGTGAGCCTGTTACGGCTTGCAGTGGTTCAGAGAGCCTGCTGCAGCACAAGTGCCATGCGATTGCCTCCCCTGGCATCTACCCTACACTGTGGCTTGTTGCATGTGTAAATAATAACACCAGGTAGATTAATCACCTTTAACAGTTCTTTTAAACAAAGAAGCTGCATGTTCTTCATTTCTATATCTTGATATTATTTAGGAACACTTGCTTTGAAATAATATATTGGCTAAGCTTTTTAATTGTAATTTTGTTGAGTACATTTAATTAATCTTATAAGCATGACAACCACAGAAATGGCCTGGCCGGGTGCCACTTCAAGCAAGGACTCATGGCCTCAGCCGTGGGCAATGCTGTTGGACTAGTGCCAGCTCTCAGCCCCTGCAGGGGTGGCTTCGCCTATGGAGGGCTTTCTTGCCCAAGGTCCCGTCATTCTAGTGTAGGGAGATAGTTAAATTTTATGTTTAACTTGGCAAGACTATAGTACACAGATGTGTGGGCCAATAGTTTTCTATGTGTTTCTGTGAAGACATTTTTAGATGAGATTAACATTTGAATCAATAGACTTTCAGTAAAGCAGATTATTCTTACTGCAGGTGAGACTCAGCCATCTTTTAAGGAAGGCTTTAAGTGGCTGGAAGGAGGGAAAATTCTGCCATCAAAAGGCTGTCTTTGTCCTTGAACTTCCAGTCTTCCCTGTGTCTTTATCCTGCTATCTATGCTGCTGATTTTGGACTTTACAGCATCTACAATCAAGTGAAATCTCTCTCTCTCTCTCTTTCTCTCTCTCTCTCTGTTTCTTTCTCTCTCTCTTTCTCTCTGCTTCTCTCTCTGTTTCTCTCTCTCTGTTTCTCTTTCTCTCTGTCTGTTTCTTTCTCTGTTTCTCTCTCTCTCTCTCTCACCCTCCGTCCACAAATACCAGTTTACAAAAAAAAAATAATGTTTGCAGAAAATGTATTATGAGGATTTTTACATTCTCTCTGAAAAGAAATATTCCCAATTCTAGAAGGACAGTATGAGAGACAAAAAAATTGAGTTCTGAGGCCTGGGTTGGCAAACAAGTCAATCTGAGGTCACACTTTTATGTCCTGGCTTGGAGGTACGATGTCTTCTTTTTACTTGGGAAATTTGTTCCTAAGTGGCCAGTCATTGCCTTCATGGTAGAGGACAATCCTGTTTCTAGTCAGATACCCCTGATGCTTGAAGACAGCAGCTGATTTGGGCAGCGTCACAGAGACTGAGAGAAACAGAGAAACACTGCAGTGCCAGCGATGTGTCAGCGCTGTCTCTGTTGCTCGCAGGGCGTATCTTATATCTTTGGGAAGAAATGATAAATATTAAATCTAGTTATGCTTCCTTCTGGTGAAGACCTTCTCAGAAGGGCATTTGCTAGCTCCCCACTGCTCCCTGCATCCCTTCTCTTTTCCCCTTCCTTCCCAGGCACACCGGGAATGGAAAGTGCATGTTCCGACCCTAACACTTTACCTTTTATAACCGATGGCATGTGCCTTTCAGGTTAGGCTTCCTTTTGTCCTGTGATCACACTAATAATTATAGTCAATTACTCAGAAAATCAGCTTAAAGTCGGGCAACTTCCCTTATTTTGCGTGGTGGTGTTTTGAGCCCCCGCTAACCCACCGACTTTGGCTATTGAGAACATATTGATTTCCTTTGCAAAGCTCGGGTTGTTCTTTAGGATTTTCTTTTAGAAATAGTTTATATTCCTGGACACATTTCTGTTTGCTTGTTTCACAAAGAAATGAAATATCTACAGCAAGATCCCATCTTCTCTCCTTTCTGCGGTACCCAGGGCCTTGAGTATAATACATAGCAGGATTTTTTGTGAAACTTTAATGTAGTAGGATCATCCTTTTAGAATTAAAGTGGAGTTATTTTTTGTTGTTGTACACTCACAAGAAGGAATGGGAGCTTTTTCTATTTCTTTTTTGTAGGAAGATGTCTGAGACTCTGTTCCTTAGACCCACCTGAGCCCTTTCTCTCACCCTACACTCAACCATGGCAAGGGGAAAGTAGACCTTAGGAAACAGTCTTTGTTCTCTTTAATGTTGTTTCTCACTGTTTTTTTTTTTTTTGCCTTATTTGAAAGATGTATTGATATTTAGACTATGGAGAGAGAAGTCAGAAAGTTACTTCAGAGGGTGGAAGATTTTACTGTTGATTGGAAAGAGGCATGAAAGAATTTTCTGGAATCTGAGTGCTCTATAGTTGTTCTAGTTGAAAATTGCATGACAGAAGACAGGTGACAGATGTCTTTGAGCTCTATATTCAGTACATCCTATAAAAGAATGTCAGAGGACATGTCTTAAAAGTTATAAGCATCAAAACATATTTATCTGCTTAATACTAAAATTAAAGGGACACTGATATTGATGCCTCAATATGTGGAAGAGGAAAGCTAGCTTATCTCCTTCCTTTCTTCAGGGTTTACTTTCCATAGGCTGAGTTTTCTATCGTGAACTTGGCAATGCAAAGGGATCAGTGTTTTTCTCAGTAGTTTAGAAAGACAAGTGAGAAGTCGGTCCAATAAATAGAGTGAAACTGTTCACTCTTGTCTTTGAAACTTTTCCAAAGAGATTTCTAAGTTTTCTGTCCTGTAGCTTGAGGCCATTTAGACCTGTCATTCTGCATTGATGGTTGTCATTGACTTTGGCTTTTCACTAACATCATGGCCGGTTCTTTCTGGTCAGTCCCTGTTTATAATGGCTCAGTTGGACTATCCTCACTCTAAGGGTTCCATCTTTATGAAGTTTCTTAGCAACCATCCCAGTTTTGTTCTATTCTTAATGTGTGAGATTGTTTACTTTTGGTCAGTGGCTAATTTCTTAGGCACCTTTGAGGTTTCTTATTTATTTATTTGGTTCCTGAGTGCACCAGTTTGTTCCCTTGCAATCAGCCTGGGCCAACACAGAATGCTGTGAAGAATACTATTGTATTGTAATCCCTTAGCTCCAGAAGGAACAGATATTGATATATTTTACTAAAATATTCAAGATGTGGTACTTTGGCTGTCATAAATCTGCCACTTTATATGTTAGGTGTAGAAAGAAAAGGTTACAGATCAGAAGTGTACAATCTTAAAAGATCCCAGTGCAGGTCAGCCGAGGCTTGTCATTGGTAGGGTGCCCTGGGAGTGGACAGTAAGACTCTAACATTTATGTGGAGCAGGTTTACTTGGAGAATGTTGACCAGTAATACATTTGTGATACCAGTCTCAGCGACAGGAAGAACTCAAGCTGAGATGGTCCCAAAATACAGTAAAGAGAAAAGGCCACTCTGCCTTGCATGGATGTGTTGGAAAAGAAGCATAGCCTCAGCCAACATAGGTTCCATTAGCTGAGGGCAACCCCCAGCAGGGCACAGTTCTGAGCCTGTGGTAACAAAGAATTTGGTAACAGAGGACTGCCTTGGACGTGATCCTACAGGATCCACTATTTGTACCATGTGGATCTACTTACATAATTTAGTAATTTGACTCCATAGTCAAAGCAATGCTCCATGGTGCTGTTTTTTTTTTTTCTGGAGAAACTTGTAAGAGGGAAAGTTGGTGGCATAAACTATTGCTGCTATCCAACAGATACTCATCTTTCTCTTTCAGAATACATTGTAGAAATCCCTCACCAATGGTGAAGACCTCTGATGGTCTAGGTGGTGTAACAAAAGAGTGACTCAGTCCCTAATCCAAGATAATAGTAGATGGCTTGATTGGTTATTCAGGGACTTGGGAGGAGCAAGATTGCAAAATCATGGAAAAAGCAAATGGGGGAGGAGACCTGGAGCGGTCCCGAAAGAGGTGGTAAGGAGTTTGAGAGTCTTTGTATTGCATGTTAGCACCCAGGAGAATATATAGACAACTAAAAAGCAGTAGTAACTGCTTTTATTCAGAATAACTTGGCTAGTTTGTTTGCATTGACCAGAGCTTGTCAGTAGCTGTCCATATACAGTTGAAGTAGCAGTTGAAGTAGTAGCCATGGGATAGAAAATATTCATGGTTGTAACGGCATAGCCTCCTGCTCACCAAACTTTTTTGCTACCAAATACTCTATCCAAACTTTAATCAGTAAACTATGATAAGCTTCTGATAAAGCATTATTCCTTGAGAACAAATGATCTGTGGTAGCAAGTTATATTTTGAATTTACAAGCAATAAGAACATTTGGACCTCTTCTCTAAAACACAGTGATTTATTGTGACTGGAATTGACACACATTCCAGGTACACATTTTTTCCCCTTCACGGTAGGGTCTCAGCCAAAAACAGGATCTTTGGATTCACCGATCATCTGATGGCAACATCACCCAAAGCCCAAGTTGGTCAGCTTTTTAGACACCAAGTGCCAACCTGCTACCCTGTAATAGTTCATACATCATGCCAACTTGAGAAATTTAGAAGCTTAACTAAGTAATTCAGCAGTTCTGCATCTTAGGGTACAGAGGACAAACCCTAGGGTAGCTGTTTGTGCTCTAGAATGTTGTAATGGTTGATTCATTGTGTCAATTTGAGATGTTTAAAAGTTTAAATGACTCATTCAAACCAGGGTTCTCACTTTGAAAACAACCTGTGCCTTTGCAAGAGGAGAGGGTAGTGAGGATGTGAGTGCTACACCCACCCCAGGGTGAGTAGCCTATATACAACATAAGGAAGGCAAAGAAGATTGCTCTCCCTGCCCCACCTTTGCTCTTGTTGCTTTTGCTGTTTTCTGAAGCCATGAAATATTGTCCCTGTGCCATGCAGCCCTGCCTTGGAGCCAGCTGATTATGGCTTGAAACCTCCACAAACTGTAAGCTAAATAAGTCTTTTTCTCCCCTAACTTTAGGTGTCAGGTGTTTTCATCTCAGCAACAAGAAAAGTAACCAGGACAAATTCCAAGCTCACTTATTTATCAGAAGGTATCAACTCTGCAGCTCAACCTGAATACTGAGGTGTTAGTTTAGAAAAACGATTCTACATTAATATATTTTGTCTTAAAAGAAAAACACAGTAACAAGCATGCCATAGCTTTATCCCCACTGTCCTAGATAAAGAAACCCATTTACGAGCAAAGGAGATATTTCTATGGATATTGACCATGACATCATCCAGTGTTGGCACTGCATAGCCTGCAGAAGCTGCTGACCTGATTGGTGGATGAAACAGCTTCTGTATCTATGCAGATGCTTACTTGTGTGGTGTATAAATAGATCAAAAGGTAAACACAGAGATCCAAGAACCAAGGAGTGGAATTAGGGGTTGCCCTCCTTACTATCACTCTGAATGTCTATTTAGAAAATTTGTTTTTCATTTCTGCAACTCTAAGATCTAGATTTAGAGGTTCTGGTGATCAACTGCAGACACCCCACACTCCTCCACTGACTAATTTTGAAGATAAATGAGCCATTGGAAGGATGTGATAACCAGGGCTCAGACTCCTGAGAGATGAGTGTTTCATATGAAGGGATGAGTGGGCTGTTTCTACAGGCACATGAAGTTTAGGTGGATATCAAGCGACTCAAGACTTGTGCAAGGGCCGAGGAGATGGCTCAGTGGAGTAAGTGCTTCCCTGGCAAGCACAAGGGCATGAGTTCAATCGCTGGTTCTGAAACAACAACAAAAACCCAACCAAAAACCCAAAAAAAAAAACCAAACCAAAACACAAAAACTTGTGTGAGTGCCTTGATCCAGACATCCCTATTCTATGCCTTAGAGTTGACCTTTTGCAATAAAATGCCTGAGTTTGAAGCAGAATTGTTGAAGTTGAGAAGTCAACCTCCTTTGGAGTGCTACTACTCTTTTATAATGAACATGTGGGGCTAATCTATTTTTTCTGTTCTCTGCCTCAAGGAAATAGAAACTTTTCATAGGTTGTCAAGGAGAGCCTCTAGATTTCATATTTTGCCTTAAATTGATGCTTAATTATTCAATTTTTTTCATTGCTTTTTTTCAGTGTATTGGATATACCCAGCCATGACCAACCAATTCTGTAAGCCTTACAATAAGTACTCTCCTTATGTCTCTGAGATACCATGTATGTTGGAGTTGTTGTGAAGTTCTATTCTCACTCAAGTTCATCAGCCATAAAGGTTCATCTAAAAAGAGTACTGTGTTTTCAAGCAAGAAACTATCTATACTTTTACTAATGATGAGATCTTCTTCATATCAGTAGGTCAATGAGTACTATCACTCCCAAGCCCATTTTAGAGTCTGCTCTATAATCTCATTTTCAATGTCAACTGTTGCAGATCAGGTGCTCTGGGAAACAGACCTGAGGCCATGGGTATTTGGGAGTCCCCTGTAGGTCCACACCCACAAGGGGAAACTCAGTGCAAAGTGGGTCTAAGAAGAAGCTGACAGAAATAAAGAAGCAGTAGCAGCCTCTGACAATCTTGGGGAGAACTCTAAAGCTAACAACAACCCTTCATGGATTTCCTAGCTTAGGCAAGGTGCTAGGTTTTTAACCAAGCATATCAACTAATTACTGGGTGAGAATGGCAGTGAGGGGAGAAAGTTACTCCTGCATGATTTTTCAGCCAATGGCAAGGCCGGCATGGAGACCTAGGGCTAGCTGTTATATAGCCAATGCTTCTTGCAGCAGGGGGAGTCAGTGCCTTGTTTCACTTCAGGGAAACTTAGCATCTACTGAAAGGTTCATTGTAAATTAAGAAGCATAATGCTACAAGGGTTGAAAGACTTTTTTTTAAAAAACATTTTTCTCCATGCTCGATGGAGGATCACTCTATAAAGGCTTAAAACTAAAATTGTAGATTTGAGTCTTTTGGAGTACAGCACCTTAAGAGTGTGGGGTCGCTGTGTCAATTGGATTTTAAGCATTTTGTGAGTCTTCTTGCCCCTGTGGACAAGGTGAAACTTCTATCAGAACCATCTGATGTTGAGTGGAACATATCAAAGGGCACAATGGCCAGTTGCGAATGCAAGACCCTCTGTGGGTCTCTAGTGTTGGACAGCTTGGCTGCACCACACTGTTGTCAGGGGCTGTTGTGCTTTAATCCTTCTGCCAAGTTGTATTTTCTGAAGGGTCTGGGCCAAGTCAGTCACATAGCAATTAAGTGGAAGACCCAGAATGTGAGTCCAAGCCTGACTCCAAAATGCAAGTTGATTTTAGCATGTCTTATTCCATTTTAGGGAAACCAACAAGACAACATGAACATAATGCACACACACATACATATGCAGGCAATACATATATGCAATATGGATATTTCTACATATTTAACATATATTTACATGGTAGAGGAATTTATATATCATTTCTATTACAGGAACTACTTTGGAAGATATGGAGAAGTTCCAGATTATCTTGTTATTCAGAATAGAGCTGATATAATTATTATAAGCAACAATTTCTGGCTTTTTCAGTATGTTCAATTAACCACACATGCATTTGGGGATAAGAAAATCTGAAGCATAAGTGGATCTCAAGTCCTGTATTCAGTGCCTGTGTGCATCTTGGGGCCATGGAATTATGAAAGTGTTAGTTGCTCTTTTCATTGAGGAGACAGAGTTTTAGGCATACCCTTTGTTCTCATTTTTTTTATGGAGTTGTCAATACATTTTCTCAACTTGGAATTTTGCCTTGAACTGTTTTTGAGTTGCTCTTTTTTCTTGAGCAGTGTTCAATGAGCCTGAGGCAGTGTTTGAGGCAAATAAACAGAAAAAAAAATGCCCAAGTGTATTTTTAACTCTGAATTCTGTTGGTAAGTGAAAATACTCCTTTCAAATCAGTTAATGTGCTCTGGGTGTTAGAGCCTAATCGGGTGGGTCTCACCCTTTCCTGCACTGACAAGAGAGCCCCAGAATAAGGACACTCTCATTTCCAATCTATTTGTGTACTTATAAACTTGTAGGTGTGGAACTCGAAGATCACAACCCTGAGATGAAGACATCACTTGGGAAGATTGGTCCTGGGGCTTCTGAGGCAGATTTTCTGGGTGCATCTGTGTGTTCACTTCCTCCACCTCTCTCCTGCCAATCAGTTGACTCCCTTGGCAGCCACGTTTATAGCACAGAGGGCCTCCCAAGGAGAGGCAGCTGAGAATTCAATTCCAGCCTGATGATTTGACACAAGTCTCTGTCAGCAATGGGGGTTGGAGGTGGAGACCACCAATGAGGTAGGTCTGATCTCCTGACGAGGTGATGTACAGAGTTGGTGGTGTGGGCTGGGCTACTTCCTCCTGCTATGCAGGAAAAGAAGCTAAAATTCAGCTCTTCATGTATGGCGTGTGTGTGTGTGTGTGTGTGTGTGTGTGCTCATTCCCCTTCCTTATTTTATGGAAACAGGAAGACAGAATACCAGCAGGGGTGGTTTTTCTTTTTCTTTTTCGAACATCTCTTCTCCTTTATCCTCTTGCTCAGTATCTGAGGAGAATGAGCTCTATCATCTGATCCAGCTGACTCCTTTGTCCTCTGGCTCCCAGGGGCTTGGCCACAGAGCGTATCTTTAGGAGACTGAAAGGCAGGAAGTGAGGCTGGAGTATGCGTTCCTCATCTTCCTTCTCTCAGGCTACACATTTTCAGCGGCTGAGTTTTAACACCAACCTCAGAGCTTCTTCATAGTGGTTTTCCCCTGGCTATGGCTAGTGAGCTCACTATTTCAGTCAGTGCTCCCACATCCAGCAACAGGTGGGCTCTGTGACCACCCCTGAAATGAAAGCACCGAAGGACGGAGCTTTGTCTTGCTTTTTTAGCTCCTCTTAACTTTTCTCTTTGTGCAGATGTAGCCCAATTGTGCCTCTGAGGTTGTCATGACTGACAAAATATGGCCACACTCTAATCCAAATCCTGTGACTTTTTAACAAATTTCTGCATCTTTAACTAGGTCTAAGCAAGTAGCCCTAACTAAAGGCATCACTTGAATTACACATACCTGCATAACACCTGTGTAGGCTTGAAGAATGTTTCACACCAGGACAAGACGCTTCACAATAAATCAAATGCGCTCTTACTATGTACAAGATACTATAATACGCATCACAACTGATCTTAAATCTGAATTAGCTATGCTCGCCTCCCCCATAAGTGTGGCTACAGGGCAAAGAGATTGCAAAGAGCAAGCTAAACCAATGATTACGATATGAGGATGATATCAAGAGAACCAGGGAGAAAAAGCAAACGCAAGGGAGGTGCAAGGAATGAAGTGACCCCCTAGGGCTGGGTGCTGTGCAAGAAAGCAGGTGCATCTGTGTGGCCACAGAAGGCAGCAGAAGGCCTCGTCGGAGGGGCAAGTGTGTAAGAGCGCGGGTCACCAGCAGGCGAGGACCTCCCAGAAGGAGCAAATGCACACCGCCAAGGTGGCACTGTGTGTCCAGGGATTGGCACAGAGTTGATTTGATAAGAACAGAATAACAACAGGTGAAATAATGTTGGGGCCATACCAAAAGGGAAACAAATACATTTTTTCTTGCCAGACTAGACATATTTTTCCCTTTCTAGCTAATGGGCGATTAGTAAAGAGTGTTTACTACAGCTGTGAAAATGAATTTGATTTGTCTGCTTGGTGGCTCAAATGACTCCCCTTAGGTAGA
Source organism: Octomys mimax (assembly GCA_002564305.1). Taxonomy (NCBI): domain Eukaryota; kingdom Metazoa; phylum Chordata; class Mammalia; order Rodentia; family Octodontidae; genus Octomys; species Octomys mimax. The sequence goes on along the minus strand of NDGM011137775.1, from coordinate 4,354 downwards.
CTAAGAATAAATGTCTTAGCAGGAAGGTGACACTGTCCCCAACAGGGACTGGAAGTGCTACACAGTATCCTAGGTGACTAATGCCTGGAATCAGATGTTTACGTTACTAACAAAAACATTTTCTCCGAATACATGAGCTTGAGTCTTTCGGATTATCCTTATTAAAGGATGATGAGGATTATTATTAAAGGATGACTTGTGTGCCCATTCCCCTCTCACCTCTTTGTAGATAATCAGAGCTCGGGAGGGGGTGCCCATCGTTCCAACCCCATCTCTGGGGCAGTGAAGCTGTACATGCCCAGGTTTCCCTTTATGTGTGGTGGAGAAACACTGAAGCCAAATGCGTTCTTTTGTTAATTTTCCGACTATAAGTAAACTACGTTGTATCTCTACTCTGTGTTACTGGTATTCGGTTCTGACCTAGGTGTGATGATTTTTGTGTTCTAGGAAAATTAATCTGGTCTAGTTCTGACTACTGGATCTGAAAATAGGTGAGATAAGATCAGTTAGAAGGTTCATTATAAAGGTGGCCATGAAAGAGATACTGAAGCCTAGTGAAAAATCTTGGACAGAGATGTAGAGGTATATTCAAGTAGAGGCTACGGGATTTGGTATCTAAATGTGGGCAGCAGAGAAAAAATGATGAGATGGTGAACCTGGATTGTTAGGATCACGTTATTGCCATTCAAATAACTATGAATGCTGGTGTGAAACAGGATGCATGGGGCCGGAATGATTCTGGACCATTATTAGGTTGGGAATATGTCCATGCATGATAGAGAAGGTGGTGGTAAATCTGAGAAAAGAAGCCGCTAGAAAGGTTATGTAGCCATGAGGCTAGGGGTAGAGGATTCCTTCAAATATACATGAAGTTTATGCTTGAAAAGGGAATTTTATTTCAGGGTTCTAAAACATGTTCAACAACATTAAATAGCAGAACTAAATAATGGAAACAGTTTCTATGCATGGTACTAAATAAGGGAATCTAGGATCAGGAGCTGTATGCTTTTGAATATTTTATATTTTCTGCTTCTTTTTTTCCCCAGAAGAGAGAACGGTGCTCCTAAATAGTTCTTCGTGTTCTGTGTCCCATTCAACATGAACGTATTTGCTGTGATTTCCCCCACGATCTTCTCTTCTGTCGCGACCACTGGCGAACGGGCCTCCGTAGAAATGAACTCATTGAAATATGAAGGCTCATAATGCAGTAATAAATAATGGAGCAGCAATCTTACTCCCGCCGCAGACACTCTGTTGATTTTGGCATTTTACGCAACAGTCTTCAGAGAAGAACCTTCTGGGTATTGTTTTGGTAAGATTTAGTAGATTTCTTTCTTACCTGAGATGCATTTAAAGTAAAACTGAGTTTTCCAAATGAACTGATTCCTTGAAGATATTTCAAGGACGTTTCAGCGAGGGATGGAATCAGGTCAATCTGCTGACACAATGGAGCACACCGGTGAACCTGTCCTTACAGCTTAATAATACCACGGCCACCACCAGCAATGTCAACAGAAACCATCTGTCACTGTCGTGTGCTCCCAGCTCCTTTAAGGTTTATTGGGTCCTCATTTGTCAAGTGGAGAAATTATGAAGAAAGTTTTTATTTTATACAAATAAATGTTTACAGCGCAGTGATTACAGTCCTTGTTGCTACATGCCCAAACCACAGCTCGGTTTCCATTCCATCCTCTTTCTCTTCTCTCTTGATCTCCTTCGCATTTGAAAAAGATCCACCTCCCTACTTCCTATTCTCTTTTAGTTTGCTCTTTATTTAGAATCTGAGTTTCTCATATAAATAGTATCCATTTTTAAAATATCCATTTCATTGTTTTGTGCTCTGGTTTTGTAATTTCATGCCCTATACTACCTTTAGATTTGGATTTTCCTTGTCTTTCTAGGACCTGGAGGTCCACCAACAGGTTATTTATTTGGGTTTGCTTTCTCACATGGGAATTCAGAGGTATGAACTGCCCTCTTAGGACTGCCTTGGTCGTGTGCTGTTAGCTCTGGAATGTCGTCCTGGCCTGATCACTTAGTTACAGAGACTGTCTTAGTTCTTCTTTGCTTGCTTTTGTGATCCATTGTTTTTCCAGAATATATTGTTCCCTGTTTCTGTGTTGGCGTTATTTCTACGGTATCTTTTGGCAATGACTTTTAGTGTCATTTTGCTGTGACCTGATAATATGTATGATATAATTGCAACTCCTTTGCCTTTACTTAAGCCTGTTCTCTGGGCTTGTATGAAGTCTATTTTACAGAGAGCTCCATGTGTTGCTGAGAAGAACGTGTGTCCTCCTGTTGGTGGATGGGATGTTCTTTTTTTTTTTTTTTGTGGGTGGGAAGGGTCTATAGGTTGTTCAGGGTTTCACTACTAGATCAGATTTACAGTGATCTGCCTGTTTACAGCCTCCAAACAGCTGGGATTACAGGTGCACGCCACCACACCCAGTCTCAATTTCTGTCTCAGTGGGCCCCAGGGGCGGGGCTGGCATGGCAAGCCCAGGGATCGAACCCCCAGCCCCTGTGCCTGCTTGCAGGTGCTTTAAGGGATGTTCTGTATGTATCTATTAAGTTCATTTTTTCTCAGTGATTTGGCTCCACTCTGATATTTCTTTATTCATTCTTTGCCTAGTTGAACCAGTTCTTAGTGGCAATGGGGTACTCAGGACTCCCACTAAAATTTTAGTGAAATTTATCTGATCTTTTATGTCCTGTAGTATTTACTTTATGATGTTGGCTGTATTGTTGTGGTGCACGTATATCTATAATTATTATCTCTTTTTATCAGAGTGTTCCCTTAATGAAAAGCAGTCATCTTTCTTGCCTCTTCTCACTTGTGTTGGCTTGAATTTCACTTAGTCTGAAAATAAGTTTGCTCCTGCTGCTTGTTTTTGGGGTTCTGTTGCATAGAATATTGTTTTCTATCTTTTGATTTTTAGTCTGTATATTTCTTTTGCTGTAAATGTATTTCTTGGATACAAAATATCATTAGATTTTAGTTTTTGATATAGTCTGCTAATGTGGGTCTTTGATTAGGGAATTGAGACCATGCACATGAAAAGTTGTTACTGGGCTGGGGATATAGCTCTGAGGAAGAAGTGCTTGTCTGACAAGTTCAAGGTCAGGAGTTCAATCCCCGGTACAAAAAAAGAAAAATGCAAACAAAAGTGACTAAAAGTTATTGCTGGAAAATACTGACTCCTTCCTGTTGTTGCATTATTTTCCTCTTCCCGGCTCCCTTTCCCCCTTCTACTTAACAGGTCTCCCTACCTAGTGCATTCATCTCATTGGACCTTTCGGCATTGTAAGCATCGACGCCTCTGTGTAGGTTGTCCTTAAAAAGCATTTGAGTGCTGGCTCTGAGAGGGCTCTGTGAGGTGGTTACAGTGGGAGGCTTTGCTGCTAACGTGGAGAGCTTTGTTCTGCGTGCACTTCAGTGCTGCCCTCAGAGCGTGGCAAACTGTAGCCCCCTGCCTTGGCCCTAGAATCCCACCACGTCCATTGATTTGGGAGGAGAGGCTGCAGTGTGTTGGCGTCAGTCCTGAGTTCTCCAGTAATAGGTTTTGGTAGTGGTAATGACACCCACACAATCTAGGTGTCGGCGCACAGAGAAGGCAAATTGATGGCAACAACTATGTCACCTTGGCTATCGGAAGGAAATCAGGAAAAAATGATAGCAGCAAAAAGAAGCTACATATCGACATACTCTAAGAGCTTGTCATGTGCCACCCTTAACCATAGAAAACACATCCACAGTTACAGTATTCCCACTAAGACAAACCAAATATTGGCCTACAGTAAATGCTAAGTGAAACTGTATTGCTATTAACAAAGGAAGAGCATCCCACAGTGACAGCATCCCACAGTGACAGCACAGAGTTAATGATCTAAAGATCCATAAAACTTAGCAGAGTTTATATGAGAAGTTATATGAGAAGGGCTGGTAGCTGAGCATGAGAAAAGTAAAATTTGAAATGCTAATCAATGGAAGATGAGAAAGAAGAAAAGAAAATGTGACAGGAAATCCTATCAAGTGATAAAAGGAAAGTAATAGTATTAAATAACTAGCTGAAAAGAATAAATGAGAAAAAGAAGGAAAAAGAAAAAGTGCAAAATAAAAGACAAAAAGCAAAAGAAG
>NDGM011137767.1:0-10098 GCA_002564305.1 Octomys mimax | reverse complement strand
CTGAGCTATAACCCCTACCCTGAGTGATTTCTGAGACAGGGTTTTGTAGAATTGCTGCATTCCCCACGCTTGGCTAGAACTCAAATCCTGTCTCTGCTTTGCAAAGACCAGCTTCAAATAGCTTTGCATAGCCAGTACTGTCACAGAATCACAGCAACAAAGAAAAAGTCACAGAGCAATGGCCACAGGACCAGGGAAGGGCGAGAAGAACCAAGGAGACAAGTTTGCACGATGACCCAGAGGGGGCTGAGGAAGCAGGCTCAGTTTCACGTCCGACTCCCCAGACGGGTCCCTGCGGCTGCGTGGAGGGCCTGACAGCCTGACATGGACACTGCCTGCAAAGTGCACCCTTAACAACCTCTAGCGCCCCCTTCTGAAGGACTCAGCACGCAGGTACACAGCTCTACAGTGGTTTTTACAACTAAGTAAATTTCAATTGAAACCATTTGTCAATTCAATTCAGACCACAAGAGCAACTGTAAAATGCACATTTCTGTCTGCTTTAGGCAACTGATTAGTGGGAATTTATTGATGCCAACATGGAGAATCCTTGACATCACAAATGACCCCACACTGACAGTGATGACCTAAGTGAGCAGCATGTGTGCCTCCTGTCCCAGAGCAGAGATGGGCTGGAGACCACGGGTCGGTGCTGGAAGGCAGCCCACTCCTCTACCCTCACCCTCGGGTGCACAGTCTTTATAAGAAATTTCCCTGCCCTACTGCAGGGAGCTGTTGCTGGTCTGGGGAATATTATCACAGTCTTCACTACGTCATTTTTAATAGAGAAAAATTATACACCATTAAATCTCCCCATGTTAGGGAAACAGACATGATGAGGTAGTAGGATTTGTTCAGGCACAGAACCACACACGCGGGATGATCTCAGCTGCCTTCCGCAAGCACATGTAAAACCAGCTCAGGGCTAGGCGGTGCAGGGCCCTGGCTCAATCGCAGCGCACAAGCGCAGGGTGGAGGGGTGGTGCCAGCCGTGGGGATGCCCTGCCTGAGTGGGGCTCGCTGCTCTCGCCTGTACACTTCCCTCCATGGGCACACGGTGCTTTTGCAAATGTGACCCTTGTAAGAGCACAGTCAAAAACCTTCTCCACGTATTATTTATAATAAGAACAACGTCTGAACCAAAAATCAATCTAAAGGGGCCGGAGAGATGGCTCAGTGGAGTAAGCCCTTCCCTGGCAAGCGCAAGGGCCTGAGTTCAATCCCCGGTTCCACAAAAAAAAAAAAAAATGTATGTGCAAAAATCAATCTAAATCCCTACTCACGGAAGGGGGAGTAGCTGTGACAGACGCATCCGTGGGGCCTTTGTGGAACAACATGAAGTCTGTTCATGTGCAAGTCATGTGCAGTCACACGAGCGTGAGAATCTGATGTGCAGCGCAGCTGCCTCTGACACGCATGCTGGTGCCTGCAATGTCCCCACCTAGCAGTGCGTCAGGGAGAGGTGGGAACGCTCGTAGTGAGGCCTGGTGGGGGAAGGGTTCAGGTGACCTTGGAGGGGACACTCTGCCCCTGGCGCAGGCCCCTGCTCTGTGTCCTCAGCCACGTCCTGGCCTGCCCTGAGCCTCAGTGCTGAGGCCACTGACCTGGACAGAAGCTTCTGACACTGAGCCAATCCAACCTCTCTTCCTGCAAATCAGGGCCCTCAGCTATTCTGTCACAGCTACAGAAAGCTAACGTAGCACTAACAGGAAAGACAGGTTGGAAATAAAAATACCACAGTATGGGAGTACAACCGTGGTCACGCTACCCAAGGCCACACGTGGCCTGAACACTCTAACACGCCATGAGCTCTGCACTGCACCTGTCTTTTTTTGTGGTGTGATGAAGTCCTGCCCTGAAGTTGTGGGGTGACGTGCTCTGCCCCACTGCAATTCAGACTCCTGCCAGTGTGTCTGAGCTGTATACGCCACCAGTATACGCCCGCTAGTCACCAGTCAGTCTTAGTCATGAACCGTTGGCACCGCATCACTTGTGTTCAAGATGACTGTGCCATGTGACACACTTATCGCTCAAAAACTCAGGCCATACCTCTCCAGCTGGGCATGGTGGCTGGAGGACATGCAGCGGCACTGCTGGCCCCAACAGCAGGACACCCCCCACCGGCGGGGCAGGACCCTTACCACCCGTCGCTGTCTGCGGCATTCACATTCACGCCGAACTGCACCAGGAACTTCACGATCTCCGTGTGGCCGGCACACACGGCGTTGTGCAGCGCGGTGATGCCCTCATCATTGGGCAGGCTGGGATCCTCCACCTGGAGCCATACAGGAGGGACAAGCTTGACCCTGTCACCTTACCTGTGACCGCCGACTCCACAGGCACAGACGTGGAGACAGGCTTTGCAGTATCTTTTAAAATCACAATGAAAACCTACAGGAGCCGAGAAGCCTAAACCAAGAACGCCCCCAGCAGGAAGAGCTGGACAGCCACACTGAGCAGATGCTCACTGGAGAGAGGGCTTTACGCCTGGGTGTCTTTTTGCTTGTCCTCCCCAACCTCCCACATCAAATGTAGAAGCTACATTTACTATGAAAAAAAAAAAGGCCCCTAAAAATGCTTTAAATAGCAGCCTTCTGAAAAGTGGGGACCTGCAACCCAAGACCGCACAAGTCTACACATGGGCAATTTTTAGAGGCATAATCTCCCCAAGAACACCAGACGATGACACATGAGGGGGACGCCATTGTCATCAAAGTGTTAGTCACTTTTCCAACACTGGAGCCTATTTTAGCATATGCTCCAAAGCTCCTCAATCCCACAACCCTAAAAAAGAAATTTAAAAATACAACTTGCCTAGAATGACTTCTAAATTGAGCTCTAAAGCAAAAACTACAAGGTTATATTCCAGAAGTAAACCGATGACCATCGCACCTCATAAATGATTCTCTGCACCAGGTCGAATTCTCCCTCCAAAGAGGAATCCAGGAGCAAGGCGAGGGGGTTGAATTTGACCCTCATTCCATGCGCAATCCGCTCTGAGCCAGTTTTACGCAAGTTTGTCCTTTTGCCCTGCAGAACAAATGCAAGGAAAATGAAGCCAAAGAACCCAAGTGAGGAGGCATTCAGCTGAGGCTGCGGCAGAAAGGAGGCAGCAGCTGTACCACAGACAGCACCTCGCAGGTAAGCACTCGAACCACGGCCGCACCTAACCAGGTTCCACACAGCTCTCCTGCAGGGCAAAGCACCTGGGGCCAGCGCGGGGGCCACAGCCCGCGCCTGGCTCCAAGCACTCACTTTCGGAGGCTCACAGGGACAGACAGCCATTCAGCTTACCTCACAAAGAACCCACTGTCCCGGCTCACACAGAAGGGCCTTGGCAGACTCCAACCCCCAACCACTCTGCCTTTCTCTTAGCCAAACCAGAGCGCCTGGGCAGGCCTGACACAGACAGGAAAATGACGAGGGCTGCTGCAGTCAGCAGGGGGCCCCCAGGATCCTGCTGGCCTTGAAGTGTTCTAGCAGGCTGGGCTTCTGTGGGGCATGACGACGGTGCCGGCAGCCCTGGCTCGGAGGAGACTAAGCCAGGAGCACAGTGCGTTCAAGGCCAGCCTGGGCAATTTAGAGGCCATTTTAAAAACAAAAGCCAGGTGTGGTGGTACATGCCTGTAAGCCCAGCACTCAAGAGGCTGCAGCAGGAGGATCAGCACAAGTTCGAGACCAGCACAGGCTACAAGTGAGCTCCGGGCCAGCCTGAGCTGCATAGCAAGACCCTGACTCAAAGACGAAAAGAAATGTCTACTACCTAAAACCGCTAAGCAGATGTTTACTGCAATTGGAAAGGCAGCTACAGAAGCCAGGGAGGTGGCTCAGTGGAATAAGCACTTGCCTGGCAAGCGTAAGGGCCCAAGTTCAATCCCCAATTCCACCAAAAAAAAAAAAGGTGTGGCAGTGCCGCCCTGAGAAGTCAGCCATCAGCTAGAGTCCCAGGCCAACACTCAAGGTCCTGTCCACCTCCGCTTCTCTGCACAGGGCACAAGCTGGAGAGGAAACAGCAGATGCAGCCACCGCAGGGCAAGGACAACTGACGACGTCCTTCCCAGGAAGCGGGGCCGTCTCAGACTAGAGTGTTCGCTATCCTACACATGCTGGGTTTCTGTTGTTTAGCTGTGTTTTCAGGCCGTCGCTCTGCAGCCTCTGCTGGTCTTGAACACACACCTGTCCTGTCTCAGCTTCCTGGGTGTGCACCACTGCACCCTGCTTCTGCATAAGCTGCACTGTTACAGTCCTAAGACCCACTGTACGCCAGAGGATAGGTGACATAAAAAGGCAAATGGGACAAAAACACTAGAACTGCAGGGCACTCACGGGAGGCAGGGCACCCTGCCCAGTGACTTCAGGGGGGCGCATGCTGGCGGGGTCTTCTCCAGGCACCTCGGGCTCCCCAGATGGGTAGGGTGGTGGGGGATATGGGGGATACTCCTCCAGGTACACCTCCAACAGACGGGGGGGCTCTGCATGGGACTCCTCCGCAGTACCCTGGGGACCCGGGCCGCCATCCGAGGCCCCTTCAGGCACACAGTCCAGGCCTGAGGGAGGGGTAGGCCCTGCACTGTCCTCTGCCCTGGTAGGTCCCATGGCCTCTGGAGACAGCGGCTCGGGGGCAGGGGCAGCTTCCTTCTCAGGTTCTGTGTGTAAGTAGGGGTTGGGGATGTCTCCCGGGCTCTCCGGGCTGGCAGTCATGGGGGCAGGCGCCTTGCAGGGGTGCGCAGGGGCTGAAATGGTCTCCATGGCAGCAAGCGTGGTCCTCTGGTACAGCAGCTTCTGGATGTTGGGCCCATTGGGCCCCTCAGGCTCTGTGATGGAGCTGCGTTTCTTCAGCGGCCGTGGCGCATTGGAGAGCTTCTTGCGCAAGGCCTCCAGGTCAGCGTCGCTCTGGTTCCGGTAGGGGTGAGACAGGAAGGGCAGCAGCTTGGTGGGGCTGAGTGGGCGCGGGATGCGCTCGCTCTCTTGGCTTTCCTGGGCCGAAGACACTGGCTCCATCTCAGGGTCCGGGCTGCCTGGCAGGCCCTGGCCACCACCATGCACATTCTCGGGCAGCGGCTGCTGCGGGTTCTGGGCCGCTGTGAGGACAGGCTTGCCGTACACTGATCAGAAAGGAAAACAGCAGAATCCTGGTTAGGGCTGCGTGAGCAAGGGGGCGAGAAGCAAACACGGACAACGTGATGAAAGCTGCCTCAACTGCCAGGCTGATGCCGCTCATTCCTCGAGCGCAGCCTATTTCGTGAAGCTTGTCCTTGCGTAATAAAACCACAGAATTGAAGCTGCCACCTGTACCAGTACTTTATGAACCAGTAAGAAGGAAAATGTCTGTATACGAAATCTGACTCCAGCATCCACAGGAACAATGTCAAAATGTGAAAGAAAAAAAAAACCAATTAGAACCAATGAAAATTGGAAACCCACTCATGTGTCCAGACTGAATCTCAACTCAGGCCGCCTCTCTCTCCAAGAGCCCAAGGTGAGGCAACAGGAGGAAGCCAGCATGCTAAGATCACCACAGAGACACGGCCTTCTGACAGCGCCTTGCCCGCGGGCCCTCCCCATACTGCTGCCACTCCGTACCCAGGGCGCCATTGGCCAGCAGGGCTCACGGGATCCCCTTCACCAAGAGGAGTCACCATTAAAGCTTTGGGACAGCAGCCCCAGTGCCACAGGGGCCCAGGACTTTGCTGTCTCCACCGGCAGGCAGGTGGCTTGGGCTTACCGCTCGCGAAGTGTGGGCCTCGCGACTGCGTCTTGGTCAGCACGCTCTGCACAGCCTGCTGGAAGTTCTTCCCCGGCGCCGGGTGCTGCGTGTACATGGAGTAGATGGAGCTGGCCGCCACCGTCTGGGGCTTCCTGAAGGCTGGAAGGGCAGCATCTTTGGGGGGCTGGGGTGTAAAGGGCCGGACGGCAGCTGCGGGAGGGCTCTCCTGCTTGGGCCCCGTGGACAGGCCATGGTCATGGCCTCCTGCAGGTGCCGCAGGGGACAGCACCACCCTCGGCTGAGGCCCTGCAGGCTTCGGCTTGTGGCTGACAGCTGTTACAGCTGCAGGCAGCGGCTGGAGGCTTCCATCCGGTTTGGTGTCAGCAGGGGACGAGCCGGCTTGGCCAAAATAAGGCAGGTTAATCTGTTTCGGTTTTGTAGGAACTGGAGGTGGCACTTTAGCCACGTTCTTATTTGCAGCCTATAAAACATGCACGTGCACACACACACACACACACACACACCAGTTAGAGTACTGCATACTGGGTAACCAGGCTTAACCTGACTTCACAAACATAAGCACATGCTATAAAATATTAGCCCTACATTTCTGCCTCTCTTACTGGATCTCACTTAACAGGGGCTTCAGCAATACCACAGGCCCCTCCTGCAACCTCCACCTCTGCCCCACCTCCTTTCTGGGCATCGTAAGTGCCACTTGAACATGCCTGCCTGCTGACTTGGGTCACAGTAGACCCCACCGTGACCACCACCTCATTCACCAGAATCTTGCACCCTCCGGCTACTGCTGTCAGACATCACCTACCCAGTGTGGCCACGGAAACCTTATCCATGGTTAAGAGCTTCCCTGCACAGTTTGCTGTAAGCTCAGCCTCAGACTTCAAAGAAATAAGATCCCCAAACAGCACAAATACTTTGTTCTTCCATGCAGCTACACTCTAGAAGAGGATCTCATAAAATACAGCCCAGAGACAAACGTGTCAACCACTCTCCACGTGCCAGAGCGCTGCTGCAGCCCCTGACCCTCCGGACCCCCTGCATTTCTTCCACTGTCTCTCGTAACTGCTCCCCTACACCACAGAATTACCTGCACATTTTAACCGGGATGCCTTGTACCTGAGCATCCCGAAGGATGTCTTCACTGCTCTGGTTCTTCCGAAGCATGCCAAAGCCAGGTGGGACAGCACCCTGGTCCACCGTGTCAAACATGGAGAACGGCCGCACTTTCTTCTCTTTGTCCCTCAGAGGAATTTCCCCGTCGTCAACTGAGGCCAGAAAGAAACTACACTGACACTCAAACCGTCTGGAGTGAAGCTGCTTATCCACCTGGAGCCGCCCTCTCCTCCCTGCTCGAAGCTCCATCCCTACCAAGGGCCTTCCTGGTTCAAGGCCCTGCTGGTAACTACCGGGACGCTACCTGAGCCTGGGCTAAGTGAAGGTGTCAGCAGCCAGCTACGTGCTCCTTAGATGCTGTCCCTGGGCTCACGCACTAGAAGATGATCCACCCAGGAAAGGACTCACAGTGCCCTTTGGACAGCCAGCACGCAGCACCCCGGAGCAGCACAGGCAACCTCACCTTGGTCTGAGCCAGGCCTCGCACTCTGCGGCACAGAGAAAAGGTCTGCGCTCGAAGGGGTCCAGTCGGGGACGGCAGGAAGGACTTTCGGGCCTGGGGTGCGGAGAGCAGGCAGTTACACCCAAGTACCTCAGTGTGCTAACAACCCTCCTGGTGTTCCCTCACTGCCAGTGCTTTGATCTCTACCAACAGTTCTGACTTCACGCAAGAGCCCACCCACGAAATGCACGTGGACTGCACGCAGAAGGCTCTGCCCTTCTCGAGAAGTTCAGGCCTCTCCCACCGTACCAGGCAATTCAACCCAGCCCAGCAAGAAGTGTCTGCTAGAGTCAGCGAGGCCCAGCTCCTCCTCGCTGTGAAGAAAACTTCACCACCAGACTGCATCTGCCACGCGGCAGGACGGAGCCTCTGAGACACACCTGCACACTACTGGAATGGTCTGTGCCCTACGAAAAGGCCTCGTGTGCCTGTCACACACTTGGGCTTTCAGCCCCCAAATGCAACCTCCACCTTTCACAAACCAGCACTTTCGGGCTTCGTCTACACTGACATTTAAATTTCAGGTGTCCTGGCTTTTATGTTTTCTGTCTAGAATAAACGGAGCCAGATGACCAGGCTCCACTGCGTCACAGCACAGAGCTGTGAGTTACCCGGCGCATGTCACAAGGCTCGGAGAAAAGCGCCAGCACTGGCGATTGCATCTTCTTGGGGTCTGAATGGTGACATTGTCACAGGAGCTTTGTGCCCTGCCCTGACCGTGACTGTCCCTGCAATTTTTCCATCCACACAAAACCCTGCTGCCCCTCCCCATGGATCTGGACTTGGCAGAGTGCAGGACTACGTGTGCAAGTCGCCCCATAACTTTCACCCTAATCTCCCAGACTACATTTGCCTCTATTCTAAAACTATCAGCAAGCAAATTATCACGCACAAGCACACAGGAGCACACACCATTCATCAACAGAACGGATTCACAGCCTCACTTTCTGTAAAGACAACACTAACATTAACCTATGTGGCGTTTTGAACAAAAGCAAAGGTCCTCAAATTACTAACCTCAGCCCAAATTTCCCACTTAAAGCAATTTTTACATGTGCAGAGTATTAAATTTCATTTTCTGAATAGAATTTATATTAATCAGGTTTTTAAAAAAAAATTGACCAACAAAAATAAATAAATAAACTGACCAACAGTACAGAAGGAATTTTTAAGTTTCAACGTGACTAAGAACGTGCAGGTAAGTTCTGTGCCTAACTCGGACTTGGGGGAGCACAGGGTGACCACGCCGGCACTGTCACCTTTGGGTAGTGTGGCTGTGGTCCTCATGTTGGGCAGTGTCTGCATCTTCACCAGCCCCTCTGAAGCCTGTGCAGCCAGGGGGCCCTCAAGCAGCGCCGGCTTCACCAGCAGCTCTGGCCTCGGGGGCATCCGTGGCATGGTAGACGACTGGATGTAGGGGCCCACGGCAGCCACGCGGCTGGGCGCAGACATGGGCGGCTGGGTGAGATTCCCATCGGGCAGCAGCTGGGGGAAAGGGCCGAGGCCCAGGCCATCAGTGCGGGTGCTCAGCGTGTCAAGCAGTGGAGTGGGGAAGGGCCGGGGGTTTTCACGGTGCTACCACCACACACGGGCGTAATCTAGAGACGCCCTGGAGCCCAGCCACAAGCCCACGCCCACGCTGCAGCCTGGGGGTTGCGAGGAGGGAGCAGGGGTGCTGCACGGGTGACTGCATGAGAAGGACAGGACATGGGGGCAGAGGACAGCTGCCAGCCGCCCCGCCCCACGCCTCACCGGCAGGCTCTCCTTCTGCTGCAGGGCCGCCTTCTTCTTCCACAGCCGGGCGCGCAGCTCACTGACGCGCCGCTCCATGACGGCCACCTCGGAGTTGCGCTTGTTCAGACATTCCCTCTGCTGCTGCAGCCTGGCGTTCTGCTCCTGGTTCAGCTTGTTCCTCAGCTACAGAATGGACAGGGAGGACTAAGAGATGGCCGAGGAGCAGAGGGAGGAACCTGTCCTTGGCCAGTAACCACATGCCTCACCACTGCCCGGTTTCTAACACTGTGAGGTCCAGCCATACAATGCACTCCTGGGTTAAAATTAAGGGCCATCTGTGCTGGCTGCAGTCCTGCCTGTGTTTCCTGTCTGAGGTGCCACCAAGTTTATTCTGGTCCTTTGGGACACTGCCACCTGCCCCCACCCTCCCAGTAAAAGCAGCTGAGCTGGGCACTTCCCACTGACCCCACTCCCGGACAGCTCCACCGCGCACACCTGAAGCTCCTTGTACAGCCGGTCCAGCTCAGCCACCGCGGACTGGCTGTCATGGTGGCCGTCGATCCTGCCGTTCCTCAGCATCTCCAGCTGCCTCGTGAGCTCCTCTACTTTCGATACAGCCAGAACCAGCTCCCTCTGCTTCTGCTGGAACAAGCTATTCATCTGTTCGATTTCCTCCACTGCAGTGAGAGAGAACAGAAAAGAAAAACAGGGATGGACTCCTTCCCAGAACGAGGCTCTCATCAGAGGTGGAGACCGTTCAGAATGGCCTAGAACCAACCTCAGCCTTTCAGAAGAGACTGAAAGGAACCCAGACGCCTCTAAGTGTCAGTGTGGCATCTGCACGAGCTGCGGGATTTGTGCAGTGAATGTTATGAAACATTAAACTCCACATTTCGGGGACAATGAGCTTTTATTCTCAATTGTACAATGACTACAGAACTGCTGAACTACTAAAATCCTAATTTAAAATGGTATTGTAACAGATGAAACTATGATGCATGTAAATCTTTATTTTCATCAA
>NDGM011137758.1:0-11952 GCA_002564305.1 Octomys mimax | reverse complement strand
AAAAAAAAAAAAAAAAAAAAAAACCACCTGCTCTTCCTCAGAGGACTAATATCTAGAACATATAAAGTACTCAAAATAATGAGATCCCCAACTTTTATGTTGGAGATAAAAATAAAAAAGTGACCAAGTGAAATGAATAAACATTTCAGGTTAGAAGAAATACAAGGGCAATGAATACATGAAGAAATGTTCAACAGTGTCATTAGAAAAACGCAAATTAAAGCAACAGTTTCTATCTTACCCCAGAAAAAAATGGACATCATCAAGAAATCAAATAACAAACGCTGGTAAGGTCAAAAGGAAAAATAATCCTTCTACATTGTTAGTGGGAGTGTAAACTAGTACAACCACTATCAAAATCAGTATGGAGATTCCTCAAAAAGCTAAAACTAGAAATTCCATTTGTCTCAGCTATTTCTCTTTGAGACATCTTCCTAAAAGTTAAAGATATCACATCACAGAGATACATACATTCTCATGTTTAGAGCAGCACAATTCATTACAGCTAAATCTTGGAGCAGCCTGGAAGTCCATCACCAGATGAGTGGATCAAGAAAAGGTGGTATTTACATGCAGTAAATTACTACTTTGTCATAAAGATAAACTTGCAACATCTGTAGGAAAGTGGATGTGGTCACATAAGTTTAAATATCACATGGTTTCTCTTATTATGAGAGAAGCCCAAGTTATAAGAGCAAAATAAAAGATAGATAATAGGAACTAAGAAAAGAGGTCTTTCTCAATAGCAAGGAGGTCAAAAGATAGAAGGAAGAAATGGAATATGAGGAAAAGGGCTAAATATGGAGATGTGTTATGTAGTCCACATAATGAATATAATCATTATGAGACAATGATGACTCTCAGTGAACTGAAATAATCTCAAATGCTAACTCTAATATCTCATGCTAAACTGAACATGACTATCACTGCAAATGGGGACAAAAGAACATGGAGGATGAAACAAGATGCTAAATAAGACGAATGAGTACATTCACTTTCTACACAACCCAGCACTGTCACACACATGGTTATTTACTGTTTCCACCCAAGTTGTTGACTAAAATCTCCTAACTCTGAGCAAGGTGGTCTTAATCCTATATGGACATGCTCATATACTGTCTGTTCCCCTAGCAGACTGTTAGGACAGAGATGTGAATCTTGGTCGTCTGGATTCTTGTGACCCAGGTGCCAGCCTGCAATGTATGGATGCAGAGAAAACAACCACAGCCAGCTTGGCTGTGCTCACTGATGGGCACTGCTCTATCAGGGAATGGCCCAGTCATAGCTCAAGGCCCACCCACAACAAAATCATTTAACTGAATAAAGCCCTTTAAGGTTTTCTTCTTCTCCTTCTCCTTCTGCTCTCCATCCATTAGGCTGTAGAATCTAACCCTGTGCTTATTTGGACCCAGAGGGTCTCGTAGTATGAGGTTCCATGCAGCCCAGCAATAGAATTCAGGCCAGCTAGGACCTGCCACCCACTATGCTCAGAACTCAAGACAAAACCCATTCAAGGGAAAGCCCACTTAAATAAACTCCTGAATGAGAGCCACACTGCCCTTGCACATGAAGCAGTGACTTGCCCCTGCAACTGCCATTCCAATGTTAATCTGCTGGAATGTCCTGAAAGGACAGGTGAGAGACAGGGAGAGACACCTGTTATTAAGACAACAATGTCTTCCCTTATATGTAGAACACACAACATTCTGGAGTTTCTTTGGTCCTGTCCAGCCCTCTTGTATGGGAACAAGAGGTGCCATATTTAATATTTCTGCAGGTGATAAAGGTGCCCTAAAGCTGTAATTCCACTGGGACAGGGGAAAGACCACAATGGCCACACAAAAAAAACACACTCAGAGATCAAAGGCTTTTTATGGGAATGCCTGCAACTGGGCCAATTAATAACGTACAGAGGTCTACTTGTTCTTCAGTATACACAACCCTCTCCCAGAAGCCTCTTTACACTTTCAAGAATGTGTGTGCCTCAGAATGAGCACCAATCAGCTCATGAGCCAGGAGCACGCTCAGGGTCTCTCAGACTAGGGGGAGTTCTACTCCCAGCTGGAAAGGGTGCTTTCCTACCTAGTCACTCAGTACCCGGGAGGCTTAGTTACCTTCAGACACAAGCTCAGGATGGAGGCCTGCATCCCCAACAAGGGGACCCAAGGCAATTACAAAGACTCTGAATCTGAATCAGCAAGCACACAATGCAGATAAACAAGGCTGCTAACATATTTGCTCACTCCACACACCGTTTCCTGTTGGAGTAGCCTGCTAAGCACATAGTCCAGCTATAAAAAATAATGGGTGTCATGCAGAGAACTGGTGCTAACTTTTTAGGTGTGCACCTACTGTTGGGTGTCCAGAGAATCATACAGGACTATCTCAACTGATACCTACAGAGTGAGAGCCAACATCTGGGTTTTGGAATAGGTGAATCCATTCTGCACCTCATTCTGAATTCACAGCCAACTAACATGGGGACATGCAGGACAGTGAGGAATCGGCACTGTCCAGAGAGTAAACCTGTGACTAAGCTGGACGCAAAGAATGCACAAAGAGAGGGCTTAGCTCAGTCACTCAACACGTGACACTGTCTTCATCACTGTTAACACGTTTCCCTCCAGGCCTCTGGATCTGCTTGTGAGGTGTCTCCCAGCGGGACACAGTGCCTGATGCCATGTTCCTCAAACCAGACACCAGTTTGCCAGGGGAGGTTCCAAATCAGGCATATGAGGTCTCTGCGCAGCCTCAGAAACTGAGATCACTGCAATGATGACATCTAGTATTTCTACACTTATGTGTACCTGCTTTGCAATAAGCACTATACATAATATTTAATGCATAACATAAACCCATGCTTGTTATTCTTATTGTGAAGGTGAGGAAACAGGCACAGCAAGGTAGAATAACTCCCTTTGGGATATCTAGTAAGTCAAGCACCCCATATTTGAGGTTCCCCACCAATCTGGCCCAAGAGAGCTAAGCTGTCTCTTAAGGCAGCACGTGGAACAGCACTGGAAGCAACCTAGTCTGACAGTCCTTCCCCAAACCCAACCTTGGTTAGAAGGTGGTGTGTTAGGGACAGGCTTAGAAGTGATTTCTGCTCTGAGAGTCACTTAGGACAAGGTCACAAGAGCTCTTGTAACTCTGCTGCCACTGCCCCACTGCTACATTTCTTTCTGTACTAAGTTTGTCTCTAGTATCTCTGGCGAGCCTTACAATAGCAGGAAATTCAGGCATCTTCACTTCCCAAAGGGGCAGAAAGCCAGTGCAGATGGGTGCATCTGTGCTGTAGAACTACACATCCCTAACCTCTCAGCCCAAGTACACAGCAGATGTGTGCGAAAGAAGAGGACAAAGGGAAAGGAATTTAAAATGCACAGAAAGGTAAAAACACATATTCTTGTTTGTTTGTTTCTTGAGACAGAGATTTGCTATGTAGTCCAGGCTGGTCTCAAATTCACAATCCTTCTGCCTCAGTCTCCAAAGCATGGGAACTACTGGCCTTTACCACCAGGCCCACCTACATTTACCAAAGCTTGATCTATACTCATTTTGCAAAAATACTGAAATGTCAAGCTTCACAATTAGTATTCTCTTATTTCACTTCCCAAGACAAGAAACACTATCTGTTCTGCATTAGCATTGCTGCAAGAATTATCCCTTAGCAAGAACCATATGATTTCAATGCACAGATGAATTTCAATTAGATATTTATCTGACTATGCTGATGTGTTTTAAATTTAACCCTAAATTACAGTCTTTTTGAGTAACTCTGTTCTGCCCTCTACTCGCTTCAATTTTGGTTTGGTATTGTGAGAGGTCTGCTGGTAAAAATGAAGCAATACCAGTAACTTATCTACAAATTACGGGAAGGAGAAAGTAGGTTAAAAAAGACCAAGAAACTTAAAACAAGTTTGATCAACCACATCCGAGCCAGGCAGGAAACAATAGGAGACTCTTCTTGCACATAGGGAAGGAAGGTAAGTAACACAGGACTACTGTCAAGCAAGTCTCAGATAAGATTCACCTCACTTTGGGGGCCTCTTCCCGAATTTCAACTGCAATCAACAAACTATGAGTAGCTTTGCTCTCACACCTGGGAAAGGCAGCATGCAGAAGGAGAAAGCTGACACTTTCACTCTGCTCCTTCCACACCAGAAAGAGTCTCACTTTCAATTCAGGCATCTACCATGACAGCATGATCAGTGACTGTGAACAAGAGACTGTGCACATCTTGCCCCAAGAAGAGGCTCCTAGGAAGAAGGAAAGCTCTCCTAAACACTCCTTCTGAGAACAGGGTCTAATCAAAGTGAGCATCCTAAGCTAAGAAATCACCAGTAATCTGCGGTGTGCTCTTGTTCCCACTGCAAACCCAGCACAACCATGCCAATGTCCTGCATGTGACAGCACCTAAGAAAGCTGTTACTCTTGGAGGAAAGTGGGGGAAAATCTCTTTATTATTCCTTTTCATTACATTCAATGTACAATTATCTCAGTAATTTTTTTCTTTTAATGTATTTAGGACAGGGCCTATAGGGTCTCACTATGCAGATTGGACTCATAGTGATCCTCCTGTTTTCAGCCTCCCAAGTGCTGGGATTACAGGCACGCACCACCATGCCCAGTCTCAATCGCCGTTTCAGAGCACCCTGAGGGTGGGGCTGGCACAGAAGGCTGGGGATTAAATCCTCAGCCCCTGTGTCTGCCTAAGCAGGTGCTTTAATCCACTGAGATATTTGGCCAGCGCTCAGTAAAAAATTTTAAATAAAAAATCTACATATCAACAGATGGATTGATAAGGAAAATGGCCATATGCATTTTATTACTCAGCATTTTTTAAAAAAGGAAATTCTGCCATTTGTAACAACATGGATAAACTCTGAGGATATTCTACAAAATGAAATAATCCAATGATAGAAGGATAAATGTTACTTGATTCTATTTATATGAAGCATCCAAAGTCATCAAACTAACAGACATAGAGAGGACAATGGGGTGATTGCAAGGAGTAGGGAGGAGCATGCAGAATTGCTCAATGGAACTTTTGGTCATATAGATAGCTCTGTGCTACGTGGAGAGTATCCTAAACTTTAAGATGAATGAGTTAGAGAATTCTGTTGGACAATATTGGCCTATGGTCAGCAATAATATATTATGCACTTAAAATTTTATTGAGAGTAGATCTCATGTTAAGTACTACCACAATTTAAAACAACCTTGTAGGAGTGGGGATACAGCTCAGCAGCACAAATACCTGCCTGGCAAGCACAAGGTCCTGAGTTTGATTCCCACATCAAAAATAAATAAATAAATAAATAAAATAAAACAACCTTGTGAGCCCCAGACCCCCAGTGACCTCTGAGCTCATCTCTTACAACTCCAAGTATAGAGGCAGCATTGCCAAGGGAAGACATTTTGTGAAGGGGCCTTAGCAGCTATTCTGGGGGTGTGTCATCAAAGGGACTCAATCCAGCTCAAATTTGTTATTAATGTAAATGGAATGTCAATTAGCAATGGGCTGGGTGGGGACAAGGCAAATTTAATGCAAACATATGTCTCATCAGATGAGGCAGACTTCCTGAAGATTTCTGCAGAAACTTGTGTATAATGGAGAACAGATCTCGCTGTTCAAGAGAATCTACAAGTGAAGAATATTATGTGAAATTTTATAAAGTTTAATGTTAGCAACTATTGGGCAGCTGGAATATATGTTCTCCCCTCCTTGCCAAAAAAATTCCAGAATAGGCCTTGCTTTCCTTGTTTCCTGTGTGGGGTAAAAAAATTTGCCTAAGGTAACCCTGCTGGTGGGGCACTTGGCAGCTCTGACTAAAGATCCTCCCATTCTGCTGACTTGGCATCTGCTGCTTGCACTTAACAAAAGCTAGTTTAAGAAGTTTCATAGATATACCCCTGGCTCAATAAATACCAAGGCAGCTGTACAGTTTCCAGACTGGATGATATTATGAGCTAGACTATAATGAGGCATCCTTCCTAAAAACACATGTCATTTAATCTCCAGGTTAAACCCTCTTATAAATACTTCTTTCCTTTACAACACTTACACAACTTGAGATAGGATATTTATCTGCATATTTACCCACATCTGTTTCTTCTATAGAAATATAAACTCTATGCACCAGAGGCCATTTTTGATTTTCTGTATCCACAGAATGAGCATCATAACACAAAGGGCTTAATGAACTTCTGTTGAAAGAATTAAGGATGGTAAAAGCCATGGAAAAGCCCCATTCGATCTAGCTGAACTGATGCTGCCACTGCAACAGATAGAAAGTTTCTAGGGAACTTTACAGAGGTCCTAGTGCTCCTCTGAATCAAAACAAAGGGCCTGCCAAATCCTGCTCAGCAGGATTAAAGCACCTGTTAGGCAGACCCAAAGACCTGGGTTTCATCCCCAGCTTGCTGTGCCAGCCCCGCCCCCGGGACAAACTGAGCCAGTGATTGAGACTGGGCTTGGTGGTACCCGCCTGTAATCCCAGCACTTGGGAGGCTGAAAACAGGAGGATCACTAAGAGTACAATCTGTGTAGTGAGATGCTGTACTAAATACACAAAAACAAAACAAAAAAACAACAGCTTGGCCAGACCACTGTACACCAGAAAAAGGGCATGGGCTGCCTGTAATTATACTCTCTGAAGTGATGGCCTTTCAACCACAGAATTACGTTCTACCTTCATGTCCAGGTATGGCAACACAGATACTGCCCTGGGGTCTGCCTAGCCATTTAACCGTTGGCTCGTGCCTGCTGAGCACCTGGCTACAGCCAGCCAGCCCTTAGGAAACAGCTCTTCGTATAAGACATTCTGTGATTATGTCAAATGTGAATGTCAAACCCATGTTGCTGCCATTACGGTGACAGACATAATTCCTGCTATAAGGAGCTTAGAAAGGGTGATCTCTGATAAGAGGGAACCAGATACCAGGGCCTTCCGAAAGGCTACGGTATAGTAAGAGCATAGGTACAGAGACAGAAATACAGGGCAGGTGAGAGAAAAGGGAGATAGACCAGTGCAAGGGCAACCAGAGCTCAGGACAAATGGGCAAGATGGTAGGGTGACAGCAAAGAAACACAGGGGATATGCTGAGAAGCCTTGGGAGAAGTTACAACACTAATTAATCATCAAGTGTTTTCCGACAAATTCAAGATCACAAACTCATTCAATTTAGCCTGTACTTATAGTTTGTTGATAACTCAAAACCTGAAAGATTTTATGTAAAAATGGAGCTCTCCAGCTTCTCTGGAAACCTGAGAAACCTGGCAATATCATATCCATATTTCTGCAGAACAACTGAAGACTGAGGCAGAACGGCAAATGCACACAGAGGAGAAAAGGCTCTTCAGTCCGCCACAGTTCTCAGCACTTCCTAAGGCCCTCCCAGGGCCCACATCACTCACTGATGGTCACTGTTCAACTTCAGTGGGTACCTGTGCCTTCGGGCATTCTCTCAACTCTCATGCCCCCCAATGACAACGCCTCTGTAATTCCCACTCTGCAGCCCAGAGTGGCACCATTCTTCTTTGATAAAATATGATCAATCAAACCCACCTTTCACACTCGACCCAAGGCCTTCCTGGGTACGCATTTCCAGGCTCTGATTAGGTCTCTTGCACCCCAGACTGGCTTATGCATCACCATTATTGCTGTATAAACAGAATGCTAGTTTCTGATTTTAGAGCACAGACTAACAAAACAAAGAAAGGCTTCTTATCAAGGTTAAAAAACAGTCCCAAAGCTAGTGACTTACAGAACTCCTTTGAACATCCTGTTCAGTCTTGGCGTACATCTCAGACAGATCGCCATTCAGAATGACTTCAGCTAATGAATTCACCAGTGGTGCGTGATGTATAATGAGGAAGACCTGGTGGAAAAGCAGAAATGACACATGTGGTAGAGGGGACAGTCTGTCAGGGTCTTCTTTCCCTGATAGAAACAACCAGGCAGGGCCACAAAAAGTACAAAGAATGGGTCACATCCAGGAAAAATCAGTTATTCTCTTCCAAGACTGGCCTCTCCTCCAGACTGTTGCCTATTTGGCTGGCTGCTCTCCTTAAATAGGAAGCACATTAAAGAGCTGGTCCCTCACGGCTTGTTGAAGCCAAATCTAGCTGAAAAATACAACAACATGGAAAAAACGTTCCTTCCTTCTCAAATTCAATGGTTAGGTTCAATGTTGACATTAATGGGAAATTTGTTTTCAGTTTTCATCAAATATGATTTGTGACCAAAATAGTGGAAAGAATTAAATTCATGAACCGAGGTACCACTAAATTAGGTAGTTGCACTACTGGTTCTTCACTAAGAAAACAGAAGTACTGTCCGAAAAAGGTGAAAGGCCTCCCCACTAAAGACCCACCTCTGGGGTATGGCAGCCATATAATGCTTCAACAATGGCTATAGGGTCCTAGCAATGGTTTCTATAGGACTCCTGTGGCTGTGCAATTGGCTTATCTGGGTCCCACCAGACTCCCAGAATCCCACACAGGAGATGCTAGTGGATCTGAATGCAGCTTTAGAGGCTGGGGTTGCGCTGACTTCTGTCACACAGAAGGGCATTCAGACAGACTGGGCAACATGCAGAAGTCTGAACAAACAGAGCCTCAACAACGAGGTGCTGGGATGTAAGCAGTGGCCAAGTCGCTGCCAGACCCCAGCCAGCCTGCCCACTGCAGGAGCCATGGCTGAGTCTCTCTTCTCAGGCCAATGGGAGCCGGCCTCACCCTAAACTTGAAGTGGCAAGAGATCCAGTTAGAAGAACAGGCTTTCATCAAAGCAAGTAAATATCGGTGCCTTCACAAAAGTGAGAGCAGAGCTCTCATGAAACATCTGACTGCTTGACAGGCCAGTGAGATGGTCTGTGAGTCGGGACTGCAAGTAATAAAAATATTTTTAAAGTTATGTAACTGAGTCACCATGGAGTTTTTCCCTTCTTGTAAATATTACATAATTACAAGAAAGAAACACAGTTGTTTAAGGAGGGAAGGCAAACAAACTGGCTTGAGACACCAATGCTATAAGACATCGTCTAGAAGGTCATTTTGGAATCAGAACCACAACAAAATCCTTTAAAAATAGTCTCCTTACAGGAAGTTTGTGAAACTAAGGTTGCCTCGTATATGCACCCCTGAGCCAGCAGCATGGAGCTTACTTCAAAAAATTATCAATGAAAACCATGCAGTCCACATTTCTAGGGTATGTAAGAGCACTTCTTGGTTGTTTTAGAAACCTCAGGCCTCACATATAAGTCAACTATGAAAGGGCCAGGTTTGATTTATTTCTACTCTTAATGTTTTTTTAAATGTATTTAGTATAGGCTCCACAGGGTCTCACTACACAGATCGGACTCGTAGTGATCCTCCTGTTTTCAGCCTCCCAAGCTCTGAGATCACAGGTACGTGCCACCACACTGTCTCAGTGGGTATCTCAGCGTGTTCCAGGGGCAGGGCCGGCATGGCATGCTGGGTATCAAACCCCAGTCCCTGCACCTACCTAAGCAGGTGCTTTAGTGCACTGAGCTATCTGGCCAGCCCTCACATTTGATTTATTTTTGCATTTCTTTTAAAGTCTCTATTCCTTACTATGAGCCACCTCTGCTCCATGACTAGAAAAGAATGACCCTTTCTTTACATTGCGATTTTATTAAGACAGGGGGCCCAGACAGGTAATGCAGCCTGGGAGTTTATTGAAAGGAAGGAATGCTTTCACTTGGCATATACCTGCTAAGGATTCCAGAAAACAAGCAAACATACCTGGGACAGAAGATAGAGTGACACTGGCAGGCTAATTTTCGGTCGTTCTCCTCCCTAGTGAGGGGTGAGGAAAGAGACAGAAGGGAGTTTAAGTCACGAAAGAAAATACACACCACAAAAAACCAACTGTTTGAAAAAGAAGTGCCCTGGTTCCTGACTTCTTCCTGATCCAAAGGCCTCTTCATGGTGCCAGGCAAAAGTTCACTCTGCAGAAGACAGGTGCGGCCTAATCCCATTGAGCACTGTTCGCTAGGCTATGGATTCTGCCTGCAAAATTCTTCTCACTAGTCCTGGGCTGACCCAAGGAAGGCACTTCTTCCTGAAGGTACCAGGAATGCCCATTTCTCCAGCTGGGGACTTACAGCCTCTGTGGGGAAGCCTCAGAGGCCTGCTCTAGGGAAGGGACTTCAAAACCCAGGGGGGAGGGGGAGCAGCACTCTAGTCATAAAAGCTCATCTCTACTGAGTTTCAAGTGCCCATCCTCATACCACCCTGAGAGCAGAGAATCTTTTTTATTATGATTTTTTTTCTTTTAAAAAATGAAGTTTATTGATACATTTTAGGTTTACATAATGATCATTAATGATAGGGAATTGTACCTGAGCATGATATAACTTATATAACTTGATTCTTTTTTTCCTCATTCCCCTACCCTTCCTTCAACCCCTCTTCCTCTCCTTAACTATAAAAGCTTTATTTCCACTTTTTCCTTTGCTTCACTTTTTTTTTTCTTTTCTAGAGAAATCTTTAGGAGCCTTATTCTGTAGCCAAACAAAGAAGCTCAGAGAGAGGTTAACTGCTTTGTCTGAGGTCACAGGATTATGACTTTAGGGAAGCAGAAATTTGACTCCAGGCCTGAACACTCCAATTTCCTGGCTTTATTGATGCCTCCCAACAAAGGAGGCAGCAAAACCTGTTGATGAGCCTGCTGTTGGATTGCTTCTGGCAGGACTAGTTAAAGAGTTGAAACTTTCTTACACTGTATTTACTTATTTGTGGCAAGAATCCCCATGTTCTGCCTCCAAAGAGGAAACATCCTCCTGGGATACATCTGAGGAGGTCCCCTGCAGGGGGATGAGCTGGTTATCCTGCCTCCTTCCAAGAATCTGTTGTGTCAGCCCCCCTAACTCTGGAAGGATGGACAGAGGCCTCCCCTCCCTGAAGCAATGTTTCTCATGAGGGGATTCCAGAATCAGTGCCCAGAATCACCTGGGAGTAAACTTCTGGTCCCACCCCAGAACCCGAACCCCAAGGGGAGGGTACCTAAGGACCCATACCTGTTCCCACAGAAGACTCTGAGGCCAGTGACCTGGATAGTCACAGCCTCTGTGTGTGCTCCCTGATCTCAACCTGAGGGTGCTCCATTCCTTCCTGTGTAGTCCACTCAAGTTCTATTGCTGTCTGGATCACCTTCAAATTAATAAACTCTAGTAACTCTCATAAAGTTACTGGAATGGGAACACCTCAGGGAAGAGGCACAGAAATGAAATGCCTGAATTTGCTGGGGGTTAGTTTCCTCCCAATGTCAGTAATCTGACATTTTCTCATTTCACTCTGACAGTTCACTCTTTCTCTATAGGGAAAAAGGAAGGAGAAACCAGTGTGCTTTGAAAAGCCTCTGCCTCAGACGAAGCCCAGGTCCCTGCAAAGCTCAGGCCTAATGAAGGCCACTATGTTCCCCACTGGAAGGCAGCCTGCAGCAACAGTGGGCCAGGGGCAGACCCACCTTGTCCGGGTTCTCCAGGGAGTACACGTAGAGTGGCAGGAAGAGCCTGTTGAGTAGATGGTCTGTGAGCACATCATTGAGGAACTCACAGTTGATGATCAGGATGTCATTGAGATAGTGCAGATGGTCTAGATGCTCGGCTACTAAGTCACTCAGTTTCCCACGATTCCGGTGCCTATAAGAGAAACAACCACCTCAACCTGGAAGCCAAAGCTCAGGACTTTGAGACTAAAACCAGAGGCCTGAGACTCAGCTTGCCGGAGGCACTATCACTGACAGCTGTATCTGAATGAGTCTCAGGACACCCATCTTGCCTCCCCTAGGAGATACACAAGGGCAAAGTAAACAGCCTCCCTGTAACCCAATCTAGGGGATTCCTAAGGCCCTTCACCCCCTGAGGGTCTTGGTATAAGTAATCCTACAACCATAGCCCTAAACAAATGGGGTAGACAAA
>NDGM011137751.1:0-10243 GCA_002564305.1 Octomys mimax | reverse complement strand
TGACAACATGGCCAGGCTTCATTCTGCACTAGCTGACGTGTGCGCCTTTTGTTCTGTGACCAGTTAAGCACTAAGGTGATGTGCACGCTCCTGCACTACTGACAACGCTTTGGAAGAGGTATTGTTCGACATTTAACAATATCCATTGCATGAATGACATGTAATGACGTTTGTGGTCAGTTACTTCTAAACAATCGTTTCCAACTTAGAAAGGCAGCTTCCTCTCTCCATAGGAATGTGCAGCAAGAAAGTTTTGTCTGCATAAACTCATAGTATTTCACTTAGCTTTAAAGCTATAGCTTAGTATTTAAGTTGGAGGCATTTTACAATGTGAGGCTTCATTTTTCTGAGTAGGAACTATGTTATCTATAATAATTCTCACTAGTCCACTGGAGAACTAACATGATCAATACTTTAAACAGAAAATATGTAGCCATGAAGACTATCCTAGAACTTGTACAGGGCCTTTCTTCCGTGGACACTCCTGGAACATACATCTTATAAAAAGAAAGAAATATGCTCAAGCTCTCAGCTAGTATCCTGAAAAGTCAACAGAACAAGTGTTAACCCAGGCATGGTGGTAAACGCCTGTAACCGCAGCACTCCGGGGGGCTGAGGCAGGAGGAGTGCATTGGGGTCAAAGCCAGCCTGGGCTACACAGGGATCTCAAGGATCACCAGAACTACATAGTGAGACCCTGCCTCAAAAAGATAGATAGATAGATAGATAGATAGATAGATAGATAGAAAGAAAGAAGTGTAACGGACATTCGATTTATGTTGTGACTGTTTCTGCAGTGACTACAGCCAGCGAACCTCTGTGTCAGAGAGGCTCAGGTTGTTTGAATGTGTGGCCAAACCTTAGGTACAAAGGAACCAGGTGAGGTTGGCAGAGCTTGGGCTATGGGAAGGACAGTGACATGGGTGGGCTTAGGCAGAACCCTTTAGAGATACAGCTCACTATCTAGATAGGAGCAGTAAAGTCAGGCAAAACGTGCGGTTTTCCTTTCAAAATTCTTGACAAAGAAAAGAGAGAGAGCATGTGAAACCTGTAATAAGCATTCTTAATTCAAATATCGTTTAAACTCATTAATCATCAAGAATTCATAACTGCATTTATCTTTAAAGGGAAGCATGAAAAGCTCTGTGATTCTTTCAGACATAAAGGAGATAAAAGAACGAGGTGAGAAGAAAGGCTGTAAATGTAGGAATTACAATATTGCTGCCATAATAACAACTCTTCACTAAGAGAATACATGCCACGCTGCGGCGGTAGGATAAAAGCTGAACAGTGTGGAGGGTGCAGAGCGTGGATCAATTTGTGCCCAACACAACAGAAGTGCGCACCGATCCCAAGACGATTCGGCACGGCAAACTTCAGGTATTGCGCTGCGTTTCAAGTTTATGTGCCTATGATTATTTAATTTTCTTTTGTGCGTGCTCAAGTAGAGCTGTTATGTGACTACACATGAGAGAACCTGAAATTAATTTGTCTGTATGAGATCAGTGACTGTACAAATTCTTATGAAAACTAACATGCCATGACAATAGTAATTTTGATAAAATTATAGCAAGTGCTGCAGTTCCCTGCCATCTGGCTGTCTCGTCATAACTACTTTGATGTGCTTTTATTACTTATTTATTTACTTCAACCCCTTCATTGCTATAGTTTTAAAGCATAGAAATTATCACCATGGACAGTTTGGCACTAAAGGAAGACTACTTTCATGTGCAAGTGTCCAGCCTGGCCCAAAACGGAGGCTCTCACCATTTTGATGAGAAAACATGACCCAAGAAAAGTTGTATTTAACAGTTTCTTACATTACTTGCTGTCATTTTTATTAAGGTTACACTTTAAAGCCCATCGATCCTGTCTGTCTTGAATGTCTCTATAGTAACTCGGCACTATGCATTTGATGATTGCTTGGCTATTAATCTGTCGAGCTTAGTGACCTTCATCTGCATACAAGCTTCATAATTCAACTTAAGTGAACACTAACTAAACCAGTATCATTTGTAAACTGTAACTACGGAGGTCACATCGAGTCTGGGTCTGTCACGAATCCTTTCTATTTTAGACTAAGAGAAATGCCTTGAAGGATTCAGCTTGTCCATAGAAGGTATTCACTGTGCACTCATGTTCCAGTTTCAAAACTCAGAAGTATGTTCTTGTACGGCCAAGTGACGGCTCCTCACAACCATGTTGCCTGAACGCCCTGTGTCCAGCTCTCATAGGAATGTGACTCTCTCCTGGGTGTTAAGAATGTAGAAGCTGAGTTTTGATATGTTGCCCTAGTTGGCACTTCTTGAAAATTAGCATATAAATGACATGTGTAAGGATAACTCTTTACAGTCTTGGGGGACATGATTTTAGTGCAATTTCCAGTGAGTTGGTTCATATCTTGTCCACCTCAGAAAATAACACTTGTTGATGGTTTGGAAAGAAAGCTAAGAACTGCAAATAATGCCCTTCTTGGCCAATAAGCATTTAATTGGCAATTTAAATGCTGCAATACTAGAGAAAAAGAATAACGCACTAGCACCTTAGGCAAGTTTGTCCACTCAGGGTACAAAATCCATAGTACATGGTCAGGAAATCTCTGAAACACCTCTTGACTCAGCTGGCATAAGAAACTTCTTAAGGATGGTAGAAAACGGCTTAACTATAATTCACTTGGAACTAATCTCAGTCACTGCTAAAGCATGCTGGGTTGAAAATTAGTGTCAAGTGACAGAATGGCACGACTTCTTAAAAGCATTTGGACTTGCATTTGATAAGTCCACGACGCATCTGAATTAAAGTTCCAGGATTTGGGGCTGAACCATAGTCAGAAACTGCCACCCAAATTCTCATCTCAGTCTTAAAGAAAATTGCGCCTGTGATCACAGGTGAGACTTGGAAAGGCACTTCCAGGAGACACCACTGTTGACTTCCTTATAGCCCAAAGCAGGGATTAACATGAAGGTCAGTAACATAATGATGTTGAGTCCGTAAAGTAAACTATCCACTGTCTTGGATTTTGGATCCTGTAAATGACATATAATAAAGCCATCTTTTCCAGTCCAGACACAACATGGTAAAGTAACTTAGTTCTCACAACCTTCTATAATAAAACAAAAATATATGTTCTTAATGCCAACACACAAAACTGTGAGATCACTTTAATTACACAAATACTTGTGCATATGATGTGCACACTTTCTCCGGTGGCCCAATTTTTCCTCGGTCCTGTAAGTCTTCAAGACTGAAAGCCATCAGCACCAGGAACTAGCATCTTCTTGAAACGTTCAGATCTGTGTTTGCCAACAGTGCTTGCCATCCCACTCGCTGCACCAAGCATCGGCCACGCTGGCAGGGTGCGGGCCTGGTCCGCTGTCCTCGCTGCAATTTCATATCTGAATGTAGTAATTATTTAGTAACCTTTAAACCACTCCTGTTCTCATTATGTACTCACAGCGTGCTAAATCGGGGTAGTTAGAGAGAATACAATAAAGGCCTGGGCTTTCAGATGAACTAGTGAATATAGGTTAGGGAAACAGCAGAGTCACACTGCGATAAACCTATTTGATGTTTTCTTTCTAATGAAATAAAGGTGCAAGGTTCTGTTGGCCCTATAAAGTTGAATTTCTTATCTTGAGCACAGGCTTTCTAGAGAATGGAGTCTTTATTCATGGTTCAGGATGTGATTAATGGTATCTCTGTATCGATAGGGAGCTCGGCCCTAATTCCCTGAATCGGAAACTACAGCTAACTGAAGGGCTTGGTTGGAGGCTAATTAATATTAATGAGTATATTTTGTTCGCGGCACTGTATAATAAGTAGCGCACTTTCTGTTTGCCCTGCTTGAGCTACGCTGAGTCGGGCCTGCCTGTAGCCCCATGCTAATTACGCAGAGCAAATCGGATGCTACAGATTTTTGCATCTGACCACATCGAGAGAAAAAGAACTGCTGTCTCTACACCTCTCCACAGGGAAGGAGCACAGATTCTTTCCCTGTTTCATTTCCTGTAGTCCTAAAGGAGTAAGATTTATCAAATCTTTTCATCTGCCAACCCAAAGGTCAACACCAACAATATCTTCATTTTTAAATCAAGTGATTTTTTCCTTCTAAGGAAAAAACTCCAAATCCTTGTCATTGTATATTTTATAATTCCTGAGAAAAAGCCTCTCCAAATCATAAAGAGGGACAAAGGGAGTGGAAAAAATATATACAGTCTATTTCTTAATTACTATTGCAGATTATTCCAACAGGAAACAGACATTTTTGCTGAAAATGTCACTTTGCTGTTCACTGGCTGTTCGGAGCAAAGGCATCTCTCAGACTGGGGCACAGTGGTGGCAACGTAGGCAGCAGAATCTGGGTGCTATGCTCCATGTGTAGAAGAAGCACATCCAATTCTTCGGGCTCACTATTGTATTTTTGTCTCTTTAAAATGGCTTTTTCCAGCAAGCACCTTCTCTTGGTTATTCTCCACCACCTCAATTCCTACACAAACTTTCGGCATTCTCGCACTTGTGAAGAAAACATCAGCCACAAGTGTCTCCATACCAAATCCAGTCTTAAGCCCTGCGCCTGTAGCTAATCCTTTATAACAATAAGACACATGCTTGAGCTTTGCTTTTTTAATATAAATATAGGGCCAGTATGTACGTTAATTCTCAACAAGATCTTGACTTACAAAAAGAAATATATGCTCAATACCCATGATACACTTCTCTTTTGTATAGGAAAGCTAAGGAAAAATTATTTGTGTCTACACATTCATAAAAGAAATTTTCTTTATGTGGCTCCTGTTGCAGAGATGCTGGTGAAAAGAAGCCCCCTTCTGCAGATGATAATTTTCATAATCTACACAGTTAAACTGCCCCAGTTTTCACTTCAATTTGAAATAAAAGTATGTGAAATTCAGTTATTGTGGGTGTCGACTTGAAAAAAGGAACATTTTCTCTCCTTGGGCCAATGAGTCATGTGTCCGAATCTTTTTCTGGCAATTTCGAGCTGCTTATCTTTCATAGGATTTCTTATGGCTATTTACATTTTCACTCAGTGAAAATCAATTACCTTCCTGCAATAAGCCTCATTTGCTACCTTTGAGTATAATAGAAACACCATTAGGACAGTGACATCACCCAAAAGAAGGGCACCACACAGTTGGTAGACATAAATTAAGGGCGCGCTCACATATGCATTAGAAACACTGCTGCGTCTGGAATTTGCATCAAGTCTGTGTCTATTAGAGCTATTAGTGTGTGGGGTGATGATTTTGAAGGGGGAGGGAATCACTGGGAGATTGTGATCTACTACTTTGACAAAATTATGTATTTCCTTTTCTGCCCGATGTATGCCATTGATGCAATAAGCCCGGGCCCCCAGCTGAGCTGCATTTGGAAATGCCACTGAGCATGGGGGACGCGCTTCACTTCCCTCTGCAGAGGCGCGGCGCTGTCAGGAGCAGCGCGAGCGGCTGGCCGCTCCTCCTCCTCCCCTGACCTCCGCAGTTCCGCGGATGTCTGCCTGGCTGAAGCCAGCACTCAGGCGGAAAACAGCTCCCTTGGATCAATTCATAGAATTTAGGGACATTTAACTTTCATCAGGCCTGCATCATCTTATTGGTATTTGAGGACCACTTATTACTGAACATTAATATCCAGAACCTAGAGAGTCGCATTTCCCAAGAGGGGCAAAAAAACCCAATCTATAGAGACCACACTTCTGGGACTACAAAACATAGGAAACCACATTTGCTGTTACTTTTATCTGAGTTCTCATAAACGTAAAGCAAACAAAATTATAGCACCTGCTGACCCCCAGGATAGGAGGGAAGGTTTGTGGCTCTTTAGAGGGGTTAGGCATTAGAATTCCTGAGTTGTTCTCAGAGCCATGTATTTCGTAGGCAATCTTCCAAAGGACAGGTCTAGAAGAAGCATAATAGATTGAGAGGGGCTAACAAATTGTCACTTTTAAGCTCAGAGAAGTAGGAAAATAGTAGAAATGAGTGTTTTCTTTTTAAGGGATAGATGCATAAAACTTTATTCTCAAAGTCTCAAGTTCACATCACTATGCTTAAAAAAACTAACTCAGTAATGTTAAAATATCAGATATCAAATAGCTGTGCACATATATATAGAGTTTACTAAGAGAATGCGTTCTTATTTTAGATACTACTATACTTTCGTTAAAAGATTCTTTTGTAATGACTTCAGATTCTTCAGGGTATTAATATAATCTCACAAGAATCTTTTTAATTTCTGAAAATGTATCCTACAGTATTACAACTTTTTGTGGAAGAAGGAAATTTTAGAGCACAGACTTGTTTACGTCCATCCTCAACGTGCTCGCATCCACACAGCGCATTTGATCAGCACAAAGAAGACACACAATGTTGTGAAATTAATTTCACTGATCACTGCCTTTGCACTGCACTCTTACACAGTGAAGGTTTTCCTTAAATAGACATTTAACCTCAATCTGTGTCAGAATAAGAAACTGAATCTAGAAAGAGTATAAAATTCACACTGTAGAGATCTAATTCTAAAATGGCCATTACACACTTTGTTGATGCCTTTATGGGCAAAATGACGTCTAGGACTTTGTGTCATAAAGGCCGTGAGACTGTAACGTAGCTGAAGTTCTGCAAATCGCATCTTTCTAACCAAGATACATCTGGGTACATCAGTGGATGCCGGGACACCACTGTGCACCAGCACAGCTGTGCACCAGCACAGCGCTGCACCGCTTGCTCCCTGGTCAGCCTCCCCTGGCCTGGAGCCTGGCGCAGCTGAGGCCACGCCGCGTGACCCCGCCGAGCCCTCCCGCCAGCGATTTCAGGAAAGGTTGGCTGGTTTGGAGAACCGGAAGCTGCGGACTCCCACCAAGTACCGCTTCATATTAACGAACAGAGACTGGGTCTCTCACACGGATCAAAGCCGTAGCCCTTACTCTGTGTCAACATGTTAAGTACAAAGATCATGTGCCACGGTGCGATTCCACTTTAACTCGCTAGCTCGTGTCTTATAGGAATGCACTATTCCTTGAGGCTTTCTATCAAATCTGCTTGAAGAGGTTGTTACGAAAGGAAGTCATAATTTTATAATCAAAAACCAAAATGAACAAATAATCCTTCAGATTGCTATAGTGTTATGCCTCCGGTAAAAGAATAAAATATTTTATAGGGAAAACTTTGAAAGTAGAAATAAAGGATAAAACCAGAAGGCATAATTAGGGCAACAAGCAATGGGGATAGACAACGTGCGGATTAACTAGATTTCTTACCCTTCCTTTGCTATGATTAGAAAACCGCATTCTCATCCTACTGAAAGAGGAGAGTCAGGTTTGAAGTTTTGGGATCAATTGTTGTTTGGTTTTTCCCCCCTTATTTTAATTACTTTAATAAAGTGTGTGAAGAGCTTAGAAGAAAATAAAACAAACGCAAAGTACTTGTGAGGGCCTCTTCCCCGGCTTGAACGCTAGCAGCTCCGGCCCATCCCTAATCTCTGTGAAAGAACTCACCTGCGCCGTGCAGCCCCGCTGTGCCCAGGGCGTCCTGCCACCGAGCCCCAGTGCGGTGGGGGCGCCCAGTGCGGTGGGGGCGCATCGCTGCAGGAACCATTCACGTGGGAGACTGTGCTGTCTGCAAGCCCAGGCACCACGACTGCCGCCTACCAGGCCGGCCCCAGTGACCTCTTCCCGCGGAGGGAGAAGTGAGCCTCACACCTCTGCCTGAAGAAGGCTCCCGCCCTCGGTCTGGTGGCCGCGCCGGGAGATGCGTGCGTACTTTACAGCCATTTATTTTTGTGTCCACTTTCACGCCATTAACATCTACTGCGCATCCAAATTCTAAGCGATTCTCGAACTGGAAGTGGCCAATAGTTACCTGGAGTTTTTGTTAATGACCACTTTGCACTACTAAGTCTCCTCATCCTCGTCCGGCTTTCGCACACACCCTGCATACATTGCACCCGGACGCGTGCGGGCTCGGCTGCAGCCACGGAGCACTGGAGGGGAAAGGCGCAGGGCCACGCCGCGGCCCCCGCACAGCTGCGCAGAGTCACAGGAGGGCGCACGGGCAGGTTCCAGTTTCCAATCTTGCTTTGATGTGGAATCCTGGCTAAATAAGCTAAGAGGAAAAAGAATCGTTTTTTTTATTTTTAAGCGAATGTTGGGCTTACAGAAAAGGTGCCGGCTCTCCCCGGCTCTGGCCCGCTTGCCGTGGTCCTCTCGGAGAGTCTAGCTTAGCACCATTGACACTGCCAGCGAGCCTCAGGCTGTTTACACCACAGCCTTTCCTGTGTGCTGCTGCTGTCCTAGCGCCCAGCCCGGAGTGCCCCATGGCACTCAGCCCTCTCTCCGCCTTTGTGGCTTTGCAGCCAGGCCTTCAGGCCTTCTCCAAAAAGCTAAGCAAGAAAATGCCCTGCAGCTCACGTTCGCCTGATGGTTCTCATCATTAGACTGAGGCTGTGCTGGGGGGTGGGGGGTACAGAACGCCGGCGAGCCGGGCTCCACCCCCTGAGATGGTTTGGGGGGGGCCGGGCCGAGCTCGCCTTCCTGCCCCGCTAGCGCACGCGGGGGGTGGGGGGGGGTCTGTTTTCCCCGCTCTTTCTGCATGGAAGTTCGTTTACTGGGCATATATTTACATCCTTATAAATTCATAAACACTTAATTGGTGGCTTCTGTTTAGTTTTGCCTAAACTGGCCTTACTTTGGCCACTGAGAACTCTGTAGGTCAGCTCCTGCATGCAGCAGCTCGGCCCAGCCATTTCATTTCTAAAGCAATTTCTTATTTCTGGTGACAACCAACTCTATTTTAAGCAACCACTTGGAAACCCGTAGAAACTGAATGCTTCACCTGACAAACGGCATGTTCCCTTGAGAACGGTCTTTATTCCCTGCACCTAGCGTAGGAGCTGGCGAGTGACAGGCGCTTGTGGAACACGCACGCATCAACAGAATGCTTATTTATTCCACGTTTAACGAAGGCAAGAATTGCTCATGGTGTTTGATGTGTGCCCTTCGATTTATGTTCACTGCTCATGTTCTCGTTTCTTGTAGAATGGTCCTCATTCCTCTGACCATTGTTAGAGATGGTCATCAATGTCCTCATTGTCATTCGGCACAGGCCTCCACTGAGACTTGCCCTGGCTACATTCTGGGGCAAGCACTACAAAAAGCAAATTATAAAGCCAGCACCCAGGAGGCTGAGGCAGGAGGATCACGCAAGTTCAAGGCCAGCCTGTGTACGTAGCAAGCCCCCATCTCCCAAAGTAAGAGCAAGAACAGGAACAAAGCAAATCACAGGAGCACCCTTCCCACTTGTCTCCTGGCTTACACTCAAAGAAAACAACGTCCTCCACAAGCACAACATGCATGCTCTACGAGTATTAGTGAAACACAGAATTTAAAATAAAATCAGTTTGTATGATTTAAAACTGCACGGTGTGGAACACACAAATAACCAAAGGAGGACAGAGGCTGCGCTTTCCGTCTTCGTTTGTATAACTATTGTAAAATTCAGGATAGGTTTGCTTTTTGCTGCTTTAATTCTGGCAGAATGCAGCTCAGACAGCCTTACTGTGGCTAGCTCCGTAGCGGACGCTAACCTGAATGTTAAGTGTCAGCACCACCGTCATCACCACCACCAACACAGAAACCAGAGCAGCAGCGTCAGCCCCTTGCCTGAGGTCCTTCAGCTGGGAAGCGCGGGGCAGGACTGGGCCTTAAGCACCCTGACCACGGGCGTCCCCAGGACGCTGGGGCCTTAGCAAGAGCCGGGCACCGGAGGGACAGGAGGAAATGCTTCATCCTCAGGATTCCAGGTAGGGCCCCGCCTGTGCCCCTGAGCCCCACATTAGGAGAAGCAAGCTCTGTACAGATCCTACTAGTCCCCAGATTAGGACAGCTCAAACTGAGCTTGAATCTACTTAGAGCTGGGCTGGTATGGGGGGAGTGCTGACAGCTGCAGTCACACTCCTGAGGGACAGAAGCCCGCCAGCTTCTAGAAGATGCTCTCCCGAAAGACCAGACCGACTGCAGGCAGCTTCGGCTCTTCTGTCCCAGGACCTACTTTGCCAGATGTGCTTATTAGGAACTTAGCATTTGTTTGTTTTTCTTCCCTGTATGAGCTCACATTCTCCGCTAACGAGTGGAATTGCTGGCGTCTTCCCCTCATGAAGCTGAGCTTTAATTCAAGCTTTGATCTCTGCAGGAGCTGCGCATTCCTCACTGCTCATCCTGGCTTTAGAATCA
>NDGM011137750.1:0-13302 GCA_002564305.1 Octomys mimax | reverse complement strand
TCAGGCCCTTGCGCTTGCCAGGGAAGCGCTTATTCCACTGAGCCATCTCCCCGGCCCATTATCACTATTCTTTTTAATGCTTTTTTTTCTCATATGGATGCATCCCTATAATATATGTTTAATGTTTGCCTTCTAAAATACTTTTAGTGAATAGGACAATACTATATGTACATTAATGATCTAAATCATTTTACTTTTCTTGAGATTTTTCTATTTTGATGTGTGTAGTGATTTTCTCTTTTGCCGGAGTATAATATTCCACCAGGCACATATTTTTCTGTTCATTTGCCTTTTATCCTTTCAGTGCATGTTTGATTGTAACATGAGTGTATTTTTATAATTACTGGTATCATTATCATTAATACTAATGGTACAAATGATGTTAAGGTTATTTATATGAATATTTTGGTATAAATTTTGAAGACCTCCTCTAGACCAGTGGTTTTTGACATAATTAAAACACATCAGAAGTACAAAATGTCTACCTCCAACCCAGAGTTACTAAGTTGAAATTTAGAGCCAGAGTCCAGCAGTCTGTTTAGCCCTTACTGTGATGCAGTAGACTGTGTCTAGAATCTCAGAATTTCTGGGTTATCAAATATGTACCTCTGCAACATTACTGAATAATGTCAAATTAGTTTCTGATATGATTGTACTGATCTTTTTCTCTACAAATACTGTATGAGAATTCCCAGAGGTCAGAATTAGTAATTCTACCACACAGCTCTATGGTAGTATTAGTTAGGGAACCTTAATAGACTTTCCCTGATCACACCCAGATTACTTTAGTTCTAATTTCTGGGATGGAGATTCATGCATTGTTTTTGTTTTGTTTTGTTTTGTGTTTTGCGGAACCATGGATTGAACTCAGCCCATTGCACTTGCCAGGGAAGCACTTATTCCACTGAGCCATCTCCCCGGCCCCATGCATTTTTTTTTAAAAGCTTCCCAAATTATGAAGATGGTATTAAAAGCTATTGATATACATATTAGACAATACATAACATTGTAAGAATTTTACATTTTTGCCAATTTTTCATTTGTAAAAAAAAAAGTTTTCATTTCAATGTGCAATCTTTTATTCATTACCCCTGAATTTGACAGTCTTTGAAGCTATTTATGGCCCACTTATGGGTTATTTATATTTCCTTTTCTGTGAAATGCTTGCTCAAGTCTTGGTCCACATTTTATTACATTGCTAATATTTTTCATCCTAGTTTTATATGTATTATTTATTAGGAATATCTCTGTTGCTTATGTATTAAAATAATTCTTTCATTTTATTTTTAATTTATTCATGAAAGACAGTTTAAACTACATTTAATGTAGCTTGATTTTTTTTGTTGCCCTTTTTTTTTTTTTTTTTTTGGAAGAACCAGGGATTGAACTCAGTCCCTTGCGCTTGCCAGGGAAGCGCTTGTTCTACTGAACCATCTCCCCGGCCCCTCTTTGTTGTCTTTTTATTGTTGTGTTGTTTCATTTTTTCCCCTTTGACTTTGTGAGACAGAGACTTGCTTTGTAATCCAAGCTGTCATTAGATTTCTTGTGATCCTCCTGACTCAGTGTCCCAGGTGCTTTTATTGCAAACTTGTACCACTATACCCAGCTACTGTTGTCTCTTTTTATTTTTTCATTTTATGTATTTGGTGCAGGGACTCACTACACAGCTCGAATCCATAGTGATCCTCCTGTTTCAGCTACTCAGCACTAGAATTACAGATGTATGCCACCATGTCCAGTTATGGTGGGAGCTAGGCACACCAGGTGTGGGGCCAGAACCCCATGCAGTACCAGGGATCAAACGTAGGTCCCTGTGCTTGCCAGGTAGGCACTTAGACTGCTGAACTATTTCCACTTGGTGTTTATGAATTAGTGCTTTCTTTTGATTTTTTTTCCATTAAGAGAGTTAAGAGGGCTAGTAATGAATTTTTTTAAAAGAAATTCTTGTTAGGTTAGTTTTTACCTAAAGATATTTCAAAATAATTGTATCTAGTATTTTAGGCATTCTGTAAGTTGATGGTTCCTTTATAACTATTCAGCTATGTTGCTGGAACCAGGCATCTTTTCTAAAGTATCTCTGACTATTTATTGGGAAATTAGGAGAAAAACTACATACTATTAGGTGCCCGATGATATTCAGATTAGTGTATTTTAAGTCTGGCAGATGACAAATATTTCTGCTAAGGTAAAAAAAATGTGTCAGCTTGATATGTGGATACTTGAAATGATAAAGTGTCCAGGTTATTCTAGATGCTTCATTTTGATTTGCATTTCTTTAAGAAATGCTTTTACCTTTAATTTTGATGCCAGAATCTGTAAGTAAAATTAGAGTGGAAAGGTACATAATGATAGCTAATTATTGTATATGGAAGTTTCTATTGCACACCTTTTTATTTAGTTGAGATTATTTATTTGATGCTATTCTCTTGAATACAGACACAAATTCATGTTTGTGTATGGATTGTTTTACCAAGCTGAGTTGAGTTCCGGTCTTTGAATTTGCATAGGTGTTTAGCTCTAATGTACCATCTTCAATTGAGCTTTTTGGTCATTCTCTTACTATTTTAATTTTTATTTTCTACATAGAGCTATGTGGATCCACATGCCCAAAGTAAAATCATGTAGAAACACTCTCCTATCTGTCTTCTGCGAAGAGTTAAAGACATATGACAGTGATGCATGCACACACATGTTAATAGCAGTACAATTGATAACAAAAGAAATCTTGGAAATAGCTTACGTGTCAGTCAACAGATAAGTGAAGAAAGAACATGCTGTACTATATTTTTATGCAAAAACATTAAAAAAAACTAATTGGAAGACAGGTCCTAGCTGAAAATAAGCCCAGGTTAAGAGTGTCAGACACATTTAATAATCAGTTGCAAATATTATTAATGTACTAAATACAAGTAATATCATTGGCTTTTATAGTTACAATAAGTGATTATAATTATTTTTAAACACCAAGGTGGACACCTTAGACAGAGGCAAACACCTATGTAAATAATTGAACTCCATACTTACTGCCAAATGGCCAGTTGGAATATAGCCACAGTGCACAGGTAACCTGTGCACCCAATAAGGAACTGACATGGTTGTGCTGAATATAAATCTTTATAATTCAGCGCGTTGTATGTTATAACATATAGTTAACAGACTCACATGAAATAAAGAAACATCAGAATTTTTTTTTTCAATACTGGAGATTTAACTCAGGAACCTGTGCTTGCCTCTACTGAGCTATCTCCCCAGCCCCAAAACGTCAGACTTTTGATGCCTGCAATTTTCCATTGCTGTTTTGTGAATCATCATTGTTTTATGCCATTTTTTGGTACTCCTATCTCATGACTCTTCAATTAACAATTGATTTCAGGGAAACTCTGAAGCCTACTCTGCAAAAAGTCATGATTTCAGTGAAGGATTCATGGGTTAAAATCAGTGACACCTATTCTGCCATTGCAGTATGAGTAGGCTACATGGACAAGGAGTGTTTATTTAAGGACAGCTCTATTGCTGGGTGTGAAAGACATAGAGGAAATGGCATTGCAAGAAATTCAGGCCAGGGTTTGGAGCTTGGAGAGTGATGATGATTCTCTAGAAGAAGACTGATTGTATTTGTCATTTTATACTTTCTCTTTTTGGTGCTTAAATCATCTTTCAGGTTTAATATATTTTAAATTTTTTATTGTACAGTACAAATAAAAATTTGCATTAAAGTAGTATCTTTCAGATTTATGTTTTAGATTACTTTAAGTTATATAAATTAATGTAGGATGCAATATGTTTCCACTTCTGTACAGAGCTAGAACACTTGGAAGAACTTAAGTTACAACATGATTTCCTTCATTCAGATTTATAGCTGTGCAACTTAAAGTGAGTGTTGAACCTGAAAGATATCGTTGGCAGTAGTGATGAGGTTGATTGAAAGCTTAGAAGAGAGTGTGAAAAGGCCATACCTGTTGACAGGATGTGTCATTAGGAGAAGTTGACAAGAGATACGGATGAAGAATGTTTAAGGAAAGGTTCTAGAACTTGTCCCATTTGAGTTCTTGATGGTATATCTGGATAGGAATGACAGTTAGAAACACTCAATTTGAAGATAAGCATGCATAGTGAGACATGGAGATGTTCATTTGGTGAGGACACTGATCCTTCAAGAGTAACACACTGAGTATGTTCTGAATGTTTAGTCTCAGAATTTGGAATAAATTCTTTAAGAAAATTTCCCTTACTGGGCCAATTTAAAGATTAAATAGGGAAGAAACCTATAAAAGCTTTCCTGTTTTAAGACAAAATATAATTAGTATACTTCATAGCTAGGTATTTTTTCATCAGGTTTTCAATACTTTTTTTTTTTTTAAATGTATTTAGTACAGGGGCTATATGGTCTCACTACGTAGATCGGACTCGTAGTGATCCTACTGTTTGCAGGCTCCCAAGCACTGGAATTACAGGCATGAGTTACAACTCCCAGTCTCAATGGCCCTCTCAGTGTGCCCCAGAGGCAGGGCCAACACAACACACTGGGGATGAACCCTTGTCCCTGTGCTCTGCCTAAGCATGCACTTTAGTCCACAGTTCTATCTGGCCAGCCCTAGGTTTTAAATACTTTTGCCTCTTTTTATCAACTAAAATTTTTGGAATAGTGACTGTATAGATTGAGTTAGAAAAGTCCTTATGAATGTTCTAGCCAGGTAATCATCATGTTAACATGCTATAGCTTAGAGATATTTAGCCTCTAGTAAATACAAAAGTATTAAGTACTTCAGGTTAAACAAAAGTAACTGGGCCATGACTACCTGTCACAAAATAGATTTTGTTTCAAAATTTAGTGTTTTTTATGTGTTGATTGTTTTTCGCTGTGTAAACAGGAATCTTGGGTCTACCATTTTACTAAGAGGATAATTTTTAGTGGCTAATGCGAGAATCATGTAAAAGGCGGCCAGTGCATATTGGCTGCATAGATGGATAAAACACAAAATTAGTATAGAACTAGGCTGTGGAATCAAATTGAACTCAAATGAACGATGAATAAGATATCAGTGAGATTTAAGAATCTTAAACACACAAAATGCACACACACACACACACACACACATACACACACATGCACATTTCAGCCATAGAAACTTATGAGTAATGTGGCATAATAAATTATAATAATTAAGGAATTTAGTTTTCTGATAAAGCAAAATAAGGGAGAGTTGTATAAAAATGAGATATAACCAAGAATTTAGGGGAAACATTTTTATCTGGTTTTAACAAATATTTACTATGTAAGTTAAAAATGATATATGTCTGTCTACTTACCTACATGCCTGCCTGCCTACCTACCTACCTAGCTATCTGAATACAATAATGTTTTTTATTTATTAATTTTATTGAGAAACAGCAAAGAGACAGTTTCAAAATGGATTCACAGGATAGTTTAAATAATTAATACATTGCATATTCCTTTCTTCTAAGTGGTTATTCATAGTACAAGGTGCAGACATGATATCCTGTCCAAACACTATTAGTACAAATTTCTCTTCTCATTGAATTAAGAGAAAGAACCTGTATATCTATCCTAACTATTTTGTATATAAGGTTACAAAATGGTCCTTCCAATGTATCCTCTTTTTTTGTTTAGTTTTGTTAGAGATGGGTATTCCATTGTCATTCAAATATTATAGGCTACGTGAACACAGCATAATAATCCAATATAGTACAGTACTCCATAATAGTACTGGGTTTTCCATTGGACTGGAAATATCAGAAGTTGTTGATTTAAACCTTTTATGGTTCAGCATAGTAATATGGCTTTACTTTTTATACCTCGTTTTTATAATTTTCTGTTGGATGCAGTAATGTTTTTAGAAATAAATATTGGCCCTATTCCATTTACTGGAGTAAAGACATACATAATCAGAATAAATCTACTCTTACTACGAAAATGACTTAATGAGATATAAGACAAAAAAGAAAGGTTATGTTTTAGTAAGAAAGAAAGGGCATTATGGTTCAATACTCTTACTTAACTAACCTTTAAGTGTGCAATTAACATTTAAAGGAAATAAAGTTTGGGGAACCTTATAGAGTTTAAAAGTCTGGTTTGTTAAGAGAAATTTCTTCAGATAGCACTGACAGTTATCAGAAAGTGAATTTCTGATTGCATAAAAGATGAAATAGAATCTTCTCACATGGTGATATAGTTACTGCTTCCTCCTTTGTTGTTTTCTACATGCTTGTCAACTCATTGACATTTTCTTGGATAAAACTTTCATACTGACCCAGAATTTATCTTTTAAACAAACTCTGAAGTATGTGAGGAGAAAAAAGATGCTTGGTAGTAAAGCAGCAGC
This sequence comes from Octomys mimax, assembly GCA_002564305.1. Taxonomy (NCBI): domain Eukaryota; kingdom Metazoa; phylum Chordata; class Mammalia; order Rodentia; family Octodontidae; genus Octomys; species Octomys mimax. The sequence goes on along the minus strand of NDGM011137750.1, from coordinate 6,958 downwards.
ATGAAAAAGGAGTGATAGAAGGGCGTATGCTTTGAAACTTTACAGGAAACTCAATGTGTCACAATCTGTTGTATTAAAAAATATATGGTTTGTACCTTCTGTTTCTATGAATAGCTTTTCACTTGAAGTATGTGTACAGGGTGTCTGAACTATCGACTCACCTTTGCAATTTCGAGAACAGAATAGTTGTAATGTCAATGAAGCGCTACATTCAATCCATATTTTAACCTTTGTAAATAAGGTACTTGCATAATATGAATTTGAAAATACCAGCCTGATCCATGTTAGTTTGCCTCTGTTTTCATTCTTTTTTGTTTTTAGCTCCTGTGCAGGACCCCAGCTCTTTTAGAATCACTTATGTTACATGATTCTAGGGAGTTGAGGGAATTGCTTGCACATTCCACAAATGAATTTTGTCAGCCTCCATGTAGCAGCTGCAGGTAATTTTCTTAGTTTTCTGTTTGAACTCCTCCCCTTGGGACGGCTGTGCCTGGGTGAGGGAAAGCCTTTCCCCTGGGCCACAGCTGGTGGTATAGGAAAGACTTGTAGCTGTCAAGGGTGTGGGCTGTTTAGTGGCAACTATAGAAGATGTCTTCCTATTTCTTTTGATTGTTTTGTAATACAATCCAAGGCCTCATGCATGCTAGGCAAACATGCTGTCACTGAGTTACGCCCCGCCCTTTTCCTTTATTAATGTACTTGATTAGATAGGCTGACACTGGAGACACTTAGAAAATAAACAGAACATCAAGCACCCCAGAATCAGCTCAACCCTTTCCAAAGTCTGGGCTTTCTTACTGGACTTTGCCTGTTTGATTGTTACTGGCTCCCTTACTTTAGAAATTTCTTTCCAATGAGGTCTGTTAATCATCCAACAAATGTACTTCAGGCTGGTACATAGACTGTGTACATCAGTCTCATCTGTGCCTTCAAGCTCCACAATTTCTTTGCCATTTTCTCTGTTGATATGCTTTTGGTGATTTAGGTGAAAAAGATCGGAGGCAAGTGAATACCACTGTATCTCTCCTTTGTGCTTTCTTATCCTTCCTATTCTCCTTGAAAGTTTGTGGGCAAGAAATATATTATTTCCCCAATTTTATATGCATTTACCATGTGTATGAAAAAGTAAGATATTTTAAATCATTGACCACAATCACTGCTTTCAACATGGCATTCTGTAAGTAGTGAGCTCATTGAAACAATGTCTTAAAATAGTAATTTACATCTGCCACACATTTGAGTGAGAGTGTTTTATTCTAATCATTATGTGGGAATAGAACCTATTAAACACTGGCAGTTTCATAAGCTTATAGCTTACTCATAATGTGGTATCGAGAGTCAGATTGTACCCAAGCCCACTGAATGAGTTAAATATTTCATATAGTTAAACAGAGAAAGAAATAATATTCCACCTCCCACTGCTGGAGTTTACATTCAGAAGATGAGTTAACATGATATCTATAGCCAAAAGTGATATAAAATAACAGAGTATTTCACATTCTGAGCTAAAATCATATTTTAGCCTCAATTTATTCTGTAGCACTTATTTTCACAGTTAAAAATTTAAGAACAGTTAAGATATGTGGTTTTAAATATACTCAATTGAATTTTCATAATTTTAATAATATTCTCAATCTTTTATAGTGTAGTTTTATTGTAGTGAAAATTACTCTTATTTCCAAAGGAAGCATTTGTTTCTCTTAGCATACTTTATTTTATTTATTTATTTATTTATTTATGTAACTGCTTGCACCTGCTTGCAGGTGCTTTAATCTACTGAGCTATTTGGCTGGCCCCTCACTAAGAATTTACCTATTCTAAATACTTCACATAAATGGAATGATATGTGTGCATGTTTGTGTTTATCATATTTCACTAAGCAGAGCATTTTTTGCTTAGGTATATTTTATAATCATTGTACCTTTGTAATGGATTAAATGTCTTTTTCTATTTCTCATTACTTGTTCATTCAAATAGTCTATTTAGTCTCAAAAACGTAGCAACCTCAGTTACCCTTTACTTTCTATTTACATATAATATCTTTTCCACACCCCCACACTTTCTGTGTCTTTCAACACAAAGAAGGAACTCTTTCAGAAAAGTTAATCCATTTATAAGGAAATTATTTATGAATAATGGCTTTCATAGAAATGTGCCTATTTTTGGTATGTCCTAAATTTTTTGTTGCTCATTTTCTCAATTTCTATGTTCCCCAGGCTGCACTCAAACTTGCTATCCATGTGCCTCAGCCTCCCACTATGATGAGATTTCAGTGTGCCACCATATCTCACTCTACATTTGCCTTTTAAAATTCATTGGAAAAACTTAGGAGTTATAAACCAAAAGAATAATATGACTGGATTTTGTATTTATATATCTTGGAGTTACCTTCATACTTGTACATTTTTCCTATTATATCTGTGATTTACCATTTAGTGTATTTTATTTCAGACTGTAAGCCTTTAGTGTTTTCTTTACAGAAGAGGTTAACTGGTAATGAATTCTGTCAGGTTTGTTTTTTAATTTTTTTGTCTAGATTTATTTGTTCCTTGTTTTGTTTTTCAGACAGTCTTATTATGTTACACAGGATTGTTTAGAAGCTTTAAGCTTAAAAGACTCTCCTGCCTCAGCCCACTGATATCTGGGACTCCATGTGCCCTGGATCTGGCTAGTTTCACAATGAGTTGATTTCATTGTTAAAGAAGTATAGTTTTTCTAGGTGTAGAATTTTTGACTTATAGCTTTTTTCAGGACCTCCTGTATATCATTTCACTACCCTTTGGCTCCCAAGTTTCTATGAGAAATCAGGTATTAAGCTTAGTTAAGATTGCTTGTATGCGAGATGTAATTTCTGTCTGTTTAACATTTATTTAGTACAGGGGTCTACAGGGTCTCACTGCATAGATTGGACTCATGTTGATCCTCTTATTTTTAGCCTCTCAGTGGCCCCAGGGGCGGGGCTGGGATGGTATGCTAGAGACCAAATTTTGGTCCCTGCATCTGCATAAACAGACACTTTAATCTGCTGAGCTATCTGGGCAGCCCTTGTAATTTCTCTTTTACTGCACTAAAAATTCTTAGTTTATATTTTCAAAAATTTAACGTGTGTCTCAGTTAATCCCTTTGGGCTTATGCTATTCACAGTGATAAGGCTCTTGGGTGTATGTATATTAGTGCCTTTCTTCAGATTTTAGAAGTATTAGTGTTACTTCTTCAAATATTCTGTTTTTCTAACTTGCTTCATTTTGAAAATTTTATGAAGGGATGTGTTGGGATGCTGTTTGAAATCTTGCAAATCTCTCACGCTCTTCTTTTTTGTTGATTCTTTTTTTCTTCGGTTTCTCCATTTTTTATCATCTAGTACAGTGATCATATGTTCCACCTGCTCAGGCCTGCTGCTAAATATCTTTAGTATGTTTGCTATTAGTATATTTTTTCATACTTTATTTTATTCCCTTTTAAAATCTATTGGTACTCTAAATCTGTTAATTTATTATTTTTCTAATTGCATTTATAGTATCAATTAACTAGGTTTTCATATTAAAGACTATTTTTACTAATAACTTTAATGTCTGAGCTTCCTCAGGGGTAACTTTCTCTAGATTTTTCTTTACATGAGTCCAGGTTTTTTGTTCTTTTGTATGTTAAGCACTGGACATTCTGAATATTATAATATGGTAACTCTAGGACTCTGATTCTACCATTCCTTATAGATTGCTCATTCTTATTTATTCATAATTGTAGCCATGCATTGGTACATTTTCCAAGTGATTTGACAAATGTGTATTTTTTCTTGTATCATTGAATTGTGCATGTCATTATCCCTGTTATGAACCAGTCACCTGGCAAAGATTTCCTTTAATGTGTAGCTCTAAAAAGCTGTGTATTGAATTAGAAGTGTTTACATATATTTAAGTCTCTTGAAACTACCAAGTGCTGCAGCTCAAAGGGTTGAAACTAAAGTGAGCATATGCCTTGCTCTTCCATGGTACCACCAAAGCAACCAAAATGAATAAGCCCAAATGTTGAAGAAGATTCTTCATGTTTAAGTTTGCATCATTTTTGTCCTTTTAGAACTATTTTGTGCATGTTGTTTATTTCTAGAAAATAGTTACAGTTTCTTTTATCACATACATTCATTATTACAAGCAGCCAGTCAGGTTGTAGAGTGCTAAAACAACTTATTTTAGTCAGTCTTTATAGTTCAGTTGTTGACTTGATACAGGAATCAATTTCTAGAGCTTTTTCCTCTGCCATTTTGTACCCACCTACTTTTTTCAAAATTTTCTGTTTTTCTCCTTTCATGTATCCATGAAAATCCCTCACAAGCCCCCAAAACATTAGCTGTAAGATAATCCAATGTTAAAAAATACAGTGCTGAGCAATACAGTACAAACTAAGTTGTGATGATTGTATGCATTTTTATTTTCCATCATTATCTTAGTTCATGCTATAATAAGCACTGGAGTGTAGGAACTTATAATGAACAGTAATTTATTTCTCATCAACTTGAAAGTTTGAAATTCACATTTAGGGTGCCAGCATAGTTGAATGCTAGTGAAAGCCACTTCTAAGTTTCACACTGCTGCTATATTATTGTATCCTTACATGGTAGAAGAGAGCAAGCACTACCATGTCCTAAGAGACCGCAAAACCTATTTACAAAGGTTGTACTCTCATGTATGAATTTTTTTCCAAAGGCCTACCTGGAAATGCCATCAAATTGGAGACTAGATTTCAAAATGTTTATTTTGCAAAGCCATAACCATTCAAATCATATCAGGCTTCAAAACTGGACAATATATAATGCTTCATCAGTTTTCCTTGATACTCTATTTAAAGTATTTGTGTTTTCTATACTTACATACAGATATTATAAATAATGAAACATTTTTTTATTATTTCATTATTCAATTTTGGAATGTCATATTCCTATATAATATTTTATTTGACATTTATACAGTATAATACATAGAAAATAAATTTATATGTTTCTATGTTTTGTTATCATTCATATTTACAAATGAATTTTTAGATGAAATGGAAGGGGCGAATACACTAGCATAAAATCATAGTAACAAACTTCCTATACTAATTAGTCACTTTTAGCATTGTTATTTCTTGATTGAAAATGAAAATAATAAAATTTTAAACTTTAATACTTTTATTCTTCTTAGAACCTTATAAAACATCTTCCTGAGCAGAAGGTACTCAATGAATTGGCACAGTTTAAGAATGAATACGATGACCTTTGTGAACCTGAGCAGTTTGGAGTTGTGGTATGTATTGAACACAAAAACCCATGCATTCAGGCTGGGGTTGTAGCTTAGTGGCACAGTGTCTGCCTGGCAAGTGCAAGGTCCTGGGTTTGATTGCTGAAACCAAAATGAAAAAAATTAGCCCACAAACTCAGCTGAGAGTTTAATACTTGTAACAAAACAATGAAAAGAGAGTTCAGTTATTGACTTTTTTGTTACTGTATAACCACATAATTAAATTTAATATTGGCTGTCAGAAAAAAAATCTTTATTTGCCTGATATAGTTGTCATGGTTTTGCTAAAACATGTAAGTAAAACTTTACATTCAAAAAGTAGCTCAAGATACATTCTCAAATCAGTATCAGCTATTTTTTCTCCCACTTAGTTCTTGATATTACATTTGATCCCAGATATCTATGCTAAAATAAAATGGTAATATATAGGAGCCGGAGAGATAGCTCAGTAGAATAAACACTTCCCTGGAAAGTGCAAGGGTCTGAGCTCAATCCTCAGTCCTGCAAGAAAAAAAGTAATAAATATATAAATATCAAGCTAAACACTGGACACTTTTCTGTGGTATGCATTGTGTCTAAAAGAACTCAAGCATTTTCACGCTTTTTGAGACATTAAATGACTAAAACCTTGCATTATGGTATTTTAGCTGTGAGAAAGGTCTTACACCTCTTGTGGTTATATCATCATATTGTTAAATTATTATTATTTGGAGCGAATTCTTATCTTTCCATGTTCAGTGGTACAAAGGTGAGTAAATGTAAATTCTTTTATTAAAAAGTACAGTTACATATTTTTAAGTATTCTGAAAGAACATTATTGAAATAAGTGGCAATAACAAGAAACAGAACCTCGTGTTATATTTAATTTCATACAGAAACATTTTTTTTTTACCTAGGTGTTCAATACCTATGTGTTTTCTGTATGAATGAATATTCCCGATGTAGTTGCTAGCTTTGCTTTGACCTCATGAGTGTTTTTCATTGGCATACTAATAATTTTTAAATTACCGTTAGACATAATAGCAAAACAGTATTTGCTTTTCCAAAATATTTAAGCAATTTCTTTAATAATGGTATTTTAGAACTCATATTATTTGGTAATTTGCTATTTAAAAATCCTGCTTAAAATCAACCTGTGGGGCTGGGGAGATGGCTCAGTAGAATAAGCGCTTGCCTGGCAAGCACAAGGGCCTGAGTTCAATCCCTGTTTCTGCCAAAAAAAAAAAAAAAAAAATCAACTTGTGATAGATGGAACTGAGCATGTTGCTTTGAACTTGTACAAAAACCACTATTCCGTATTTAGGGTGATTAAATTCAAACACATTGTGTTGCCTGCATTGATATAAAAGGATTATGCCAAGTGCTTGAGAAGAAAACCAGTCATATGTATTTAGGAGCAGTTACACTATAGACAGGTACCTGAGAAATACATTTCTCTCATTTTTGAGTAAGACTAATTAGTCAGCTAAATCTGCTACTTATTATTTATTAACTAGCACAACTTTGGCACAATGTTAAATAATAAAAATTCATAGACCAAAGTCCATACTTGAAATGTAAACTGCTTAGATTCATGTTGTAATTGAAGCAGGAATATATACTATCTTAGAATTCAGCTGAATGATGATGATTATGAGTTTTACAGTAGGTACACTACATACTTTTTCTGAAGCTGTTTTTTTTTT
>NDGM011137742.1:0-10228 GCA_002564305.1 Octomys mimax | reverse complement strand
GATTCCAAGTGCAGTGCTTTGCCTCGCATCCTGTGCTTTACAACACTTTGGCCAACCATACTGAGAAGTAGAAAGTCTTGAATTCAATTCCCTGTTCTGCCAAAAAAAATAGTTCATGAATTTATTAAGTAAATAAAATATGGTTTTACATGCAAATTGTTTTCCAGTCTGACTGCTGGTAAATTATTTTCCAGTCTGACTGCTGGTAAAATGTTTTTAATTTGGCAGTAATGCATGCTTTTAGAACATGTTTCTATGTATTTAATTTTAAAGGTAAATTTAAACATAACACTGAAACACGATTTAAATCTGGTTAGGAGAACCATTACAATATTTGATATGTTGCTTACAGCTGTTTTTATAGTAGTTTTTCAGAGTACAAGAGTCAGGCACAATATCATGTCCAAATCATATTAGCACAAAATTTTCTTTTCAATGAACTAAGTGAAACTAGCTATATAACAATTTTAACTACTTTGCATATGCATATATTGTTTCTTTTTCCATTGCTTTCATTCTCCTTTCTCTGTTGACAGTTTTTCTTCTTTTTTGAACAGTATCTCCCAAATTCACATCTACTGAACATTCTGCTCTTATTTATTCATTTTGTTTTTCACACTAGTGAGACAATACAACATTTACACACATGTCTGATTTACTTTACTGATGAGTACGGTGTCATGTTGCATCCATTTCACTACAAAAGTTTGCACTTTATCCTTCTTTATAGCAGGGTAGTACTCAGTTGTAACCCCCTCCATACACACACACACACACACACACACACACACACACACACTGTTCTATTCTCCACTCCTTGGTTGACATGTAGTTCTTACAAATTATGCTACTACAAATATGGGTGCACATATATCACTGTGGTATGTTGTTTTTCATTCTTTTTGGAAGATATACAGAAAGGGGATAGCTGGTTCAAATTGTGCCTCTAATCCTAGTTTCATTTCATTTGGTTTTGTTTTTAAATGAATCTCCCCACCGATATCCACAGTGGTTGCACCAGTCTACAGTCTTACCAACCATGGAGAAGGGTTCTTTTGTTCCCTAAAATGTGTACAGCACTTGTTATAAGTTAATTTTTATAATTGCCATTTTTATTTCTTTTATTTTTTTCTCTTTTCTACTTGCTCTGGCTAATGTTTACAGAACTCTATTAAATAAGAGTGGTGATAATTTACATCATTGTCTTATTTCTGATGTTAGAGTGAAAGCTTTCATTTTTTGAATGTTTACTATGATGTTGCCTATTAGTTTGTCCTAGATGACTTTTACAATATTAAGGTAAAGATTAACTGTTCTAATTTTCTCTAGGTTTTTTTTTTACAATTAATGGTTGTTGAACTTTGTCAAGTGTTTGTTTTCTTCATCTAATGAGAAGATATCATTTTTGTCTTTAGTTCTTCAATATTGTTTATTGCATTTATTGATTTGCATATGGTGAACTATCCCTGCACTTCTGGGATAATTCCCAGTTCATCATGATGTATAATCATTTTGATGATTCAGTGAATTGTGTTTGCTAGTCAACACTCTTTAGGAAATTTGGCTTGTAATTTTCCTTCTTGGTTTGGTTCTTCTTTGGTTTTGAAATCAGGTTAATACTTGCTTCCAGCAATGATTTTGGAAGTTTTGTTTCCCCTTGTATTCATGTAAAGAGTTTAAGCATTAGATACATTAGTTCTTCTTTAATTTTTTTCTAAAATTCAACATTGAATTCGTTGGGCTTTTCTTTGTCAGTAAATTTTAGTTACATTTTCCATTGCATTGGCTGATATTGATTTATTTAGAATTTTTATATCTTCTTAATTTAATTTTAGCAATTTGATTATGTCTAGGAATCTGTCCATTTCTCCTGTATTTTCCACTTTATTGGAATATAGATTCTCATAGTGTGTACTGACCTGGATTTCTGTGGAAAATGTTGTGATTTTCCCCCTTTTTATTCCTGACAGCTTGAATTTGCATTTTTATTTCCTCTTTTGGATGAGCTTGGCTAATTTTTTTATCAATTTTATTTGCTTTTTCAAAGGACCAACTTTTCATTTCATTTTTCTTTGTAGAATTTTTTTAGTCTCTGTTGCACACATTTGTGTTCTTTATAATTTCTTCCCTCATGCAAGGTTTGCGTTTGATTTTTCTTCACTTTCCAGATTTTAAAGTTCAATATTAGATTGCTTATTTGACCTCATTCTGTTGTCCTCATATGTGAGTTTGTCACTATAAATTTCCCTTGTAGGATTGCTTTCATTAAATCCCAGAAGTGCTGGTATGTATTATCAGCATTATCATTTGATCATGTATACTGTTTAATTTCATTTTTCATTTCCTTTTTTCACCAATTGGTTGTTCATAAGGGTGCTTTTTAATTTCCATATGTTAATGTAGTTTTTATCATTTCCTTTGTCATTGATTTCCAGTTTCATTGTGATATATTCAGGTGGTATGTATGGGATATTTTCAGTTAAGAGTTAGGTATTAAGGTTCCCCATTACAATTGTGTATTTCTTATTTGATTTTTCATGTTTTTTGAAATTTATTTTATATACTTTGTTAAAACTTTGTTTGGTGCATATTTAGGATTGTTATCTCTCCTTTTTTGGAGTTGCCTCTGAATGAGTATATAGTGACATTTTTTGTTTCTTTTGATCAGTTTCAGCTTAAAGTTTTCATTGTCTGTTAACAGAGCACTAGTTCTTCTTTCTATGGGTTACTGTGGCATGAAGAATTATTTTCCTCCTTTGAGCTTTAGTCTATAAATTTCTTTTCAGGTTCATTGTTTTTCTTGAATGCAGTGCATTTTTTTCTATCTTGTTTCTTCATCAATTCTTCGGTCCATGTATTTTTATTGGTGAATTCATACCATTTATGTTAATGATTGTAACTGGTATGTATTGGCTTTTCTTTTACATGATTGCTTTCCCACCACCTGCAATATTCTTCATTGTTTTGCTCTGTTTAATTGTTTGCCCTGCCTGGTGCCTTCTTTCTCTTGATGTTCTTGTGTTTGTGGTCTTATTTACATTTTCTAACATGTGGTTCAGATCACTATGTAGAACTGATTTGGTGGTTGTAAATTCCTTAGCTGTTCTCTAGGTTGAAGAACATAATCTTAAAATCTTTATCTCCCAGGACCTTCCTGTTAAAGGAATTCTTAATTAAGTTTGTAGTTTTGTAAGAAATTCAATATGGTTTTGGCAATAGTAGATAATAAAAATGGTTGTGTTGGAAAATTGGCCATACATTATAAACTTACCAAATTTTTTACCATCTAAAATGTATTCCATTCTCACTAATGAGTTTAGAAGGAACTCCCCAGAAGTGTATTATATTTCCCAATGAAATTACTGGAATTTTTCCAATCATATTGGCTGTGACTCTGAAACACAGAAGTGCTCCAATCTGGCCGGGGAGATAGCTCAGTAGAATAAGCACCTACCTGCAAGCAGAAGGTCCTGAGTTCAATCCCTGGTACCTCAAAAAAAAAAAAGTAAGTATAAGGGGTCGGGGAGATGGCTCAGTAGAATAAGCGCTAGCCTGGCAAGCGCAAGGGCCTGAGTTCAATGCCCAGTTCTGAAAAAAAAAGAAGAAAGAAAGAAAGAAAGAAGAAAGGAAGAAAGAAAAAAGAAATGCTTCAATCCAATGAGAAAGTATGAAAATCATTAATAAAACATATTTCAATACTTGAAGTTATCACTGGACAAAGTGCAATTTCTATACNCTCAAATAATACCATGGGCATAAGAAATTATTCAACAATCTATTAAATGAATTTTCATATTTTTGTTTGAAACAAATAGTGCAACAATAATATGCTTTTTGCATAATTATAAAAGATGTTCCTTAATACTGTTATTTTCCCAGTTTATTATTTTGTCACGGCTTTGATGTGATAATCCATGTTGTAAGAAATGTAACTGAATTTTTGGAGGGAGAATTACTCTGTAATTTGGTCCATACCATAAGACAGTTTCATAAGAGGAAATTCCTCCTCCACTCATCTGTATTTAAATTCCTTTTCAGAGGCCTTGTCTTTTATCTTTTAAAAAATATTATGAATAGGGCATATTTATGCAAGAGCAGTTTAAGAAATTTGTTACTGCTATGTGATATGGATTTTCGAACTGCATTCTTAATTGCAGCTTCCACAAAAAGATTGCCTTTGCTTTCAATACTGTTCAGAATTATTTATAATAGCCAATTATTTAGGCCTTGAATTGTGTCTAAACCTTGTTGACTGTTGGCTGCTGATTGTCATGAAGAGATCAAGAAATTGCATTGTTTCCAGATCATTTCTAAGTGGCGGGATATTTCAAATGCATATATAACCTCTATTGATATTAATTAGCTTACCATCTGACAATTTTCAGGCCCAGTTAAAGTAACTAGCCGAGCTTATAGCCTTAAGTTAAAGCAATCAGCTTGGGTTACTGGCCTTATCTGTGAGAGAGTATTTTGATAAAGGGACAAGTCCTTATCATGAGTTATATTTTCCAGAGTCATTTAAAAATATGATAGATCTCTAAAGAGATATCAACATTATCTATAGACATTTCTGGTAATTCATGTCTGAGAGTGATGAGTTGGTCATTCAAAGCAACACAGTTATGAGTCATTGTTATGACTTGTATCTAGAGGTCGCTAGGCATATTAATCAACCTAAAGGTGAGTAGCTTGGATAAATATAAGGACAGAAAGAGGGCTATTGTTGTCTGTGATTGTTGCTACTGCTTTCTATGTTGCTGCTTTGATGCCTTCTGCCTGCAATGAACTGTTTCCCTCTGTAATGCCTCTCTATTATTCCACCTTACTTTGAAACCAGACTATGGACTGAAACCTCTACAATCTATAAGCCAAAATAACCTTTCCAGTTATAACTTTGGGTGTTGGGTAGTTTTCCTCAAAAACAATAAAAGTATCTAAAACAGTCATCTTGTTTGAATTATGTTGGTAAGAGTGGCTTAGTCAAATTTCTTAAAGTGTAATGTAGTAGGAAGACAAGAGGATAAAAAGAACTGTGCTGCCACTGACAGAGTGATGTTGGATGTATTTAGAGATAGGCATGATTTTTACATGTTGAGGGATGTAGTTATAAGAGAAACCATGGTTATCTTTTAAAATATCTTTGGATGATGAGCTGTTACTAATAAAGGCAAGACTTTGGCTACAAAAACTAATTAATAACAGTAATTTCTTATAGGCCAAGCATTCTCTTTATTTCTGAGTAAGGAACAAGTTATTTCACTTATTTTTGTGCAGAAACAAAAGGAAAAGAAAACTTACTATTAGTTGTCCTTTTCCTATGCAATTAACAAGACCTTAGGTCATTTTTTTTATATGTTTACAAAAAGTAATGATTATATTCATTGTGGGTAGCTGGTAAACTACATAAAACAGTTGTCCCCTTCCCCTTGTCCTCATACACTCTCAATTGCTTGGTTCTTTTTCCATTACAAAAGAAATCATCAACAAAGTAAAGAGAAAACCCACAAATCAGGTAAAATTTATAGCAGACTGTCCCTCTGACAAAGCATTCCTATTTAGACCATGTAAAGAATTTTTTACAAATGAGGCCTCCAAAATTCAAAGACTGAATCCAAAAATGGGCATCTGAGATGAATATACCCTTCAAAAATGAAGATACAAATGGCAAATAAATATACAAAAAATGTTCAATGGCACTGGTCATTCAAGAGCTGCAAACTAAAAAAATTCTTAGATTGAATCTGACACCAGAAAGAATGACTATCATCAGGAAGTCAACCAATAACAAATGCTGGAGAGGCTGTGGGGAAAAGGGAATCCTCCACTGTTGATGGCAGTACAGGCTGGTATAACCATTATGGAAATCAGTATGGAGATTTTTCAAAAAGCTAGGATTGGAGGGCCCATTCAAGCCAGCTGTTCCCCTCCTAAATGTTTTTTTTCCCAAAAGAACTATAATCACCATACCACAGTGATAAATGTGCACCCATGTATATAGCAGCGCAATTTGTCATAGCTTAATCTTGGAAACAACTACAAGGCTTATCAACTGAGAAATGGATAAAAAGATGTGATAGTTTTACACAATGAAGCATTATTCAATTGTATGAAAGATAAATCTGTGGCTTTATCATTAAATGGATGCAACTGGAGATCTTACTCTTAAGTAAAATAAATTAGGCCAACATGTGCAAACATCATATTGTCTTGCTAGTGTGAGAACCGAAAAGAGTAAATAAAAAATGGAAGGTACAATAGATACTGTGAAAGGGAAAGAATTTGATCTTTACATGGGAAGTAAACACTGGTATGAGAAAAAGGACAAAAGTAAGAAAGGAAAAGATATATTGATGCATGTGTATGTGGGATGATTTCTGCTGGTCTTTTGAAAGAAGTTAATGTGTAAAATTTTCTTTTTATTCTTTTATCTCTTTTTAATTTCTTATAACTTTTGTTGTTGCTGTTTTGTGTTAAACAAGTTTTGCACATTTGTATCTCATGTACTAAATAACTAATGTGATCAGAGCCATGCAACACAGCAACCATTGATGAATTCCTATTACATTGTTTAATGAAATGTTGTATCATTTCTAATGCCTTTCCCTTTTTATTCCTTGTATTATCTAAAAAATGAAAAGCAGAAATTCCCCTACTTGTTAGGAGAAATCTTCAGAAATGAGAGATAACAACCATAATTATGTATGAACCAAATATTGGAGGACATAACTATGTAAGACAAATTTTAATGGCCATGAAAAATCAAATAATCAATAATAAAATTTTAATGGGGAAACTTCACCCATTGTTACAAGATAGATGAACTAGACTATGTCACAAAAAGATAGATCAATTAGAAAAAAAATTAGCAATGAGAAAACAGAACTAAAACAAACCTGTGAACAAATGTCCTTAGTAAATATTTACAAAGGGTTCCACCTAACAGCATTGGAATACATATTCATTTCAGGTTCTTGTGAGACATTATGTAAATTAGACCACATATTAGTCCATAGGATGTGCTTGAATAAATGCAAGGGAAGTGAAATTATCCCATGCATGTTGTCTGGATATAGTATAATGGAATTGGAAATTAATGACAAAAGAAACTACAAATTTCCATAAACACATGGAAATTTAGCAACACCTCCTAAAAATCCAATTACTCACAAATGAAATGAAAGAAGAAATGAAATAATATATGCGATCAAAGGGAAATTCAAACATACTGGAATTTGTAGGATTTAATGGTAGCATTCATCAGAGGGAAATTTATAGCAGTGAAATCTCACATCAGTAAAACAGAAACCACACAAACACATAGCTTGCTACTGATCCTGAAGCTTTTATAAACAAAAGAGAGAGACAAGCCCAAAGCCCAAAGAAGGGAGGAAATTATGAAGATCAGAGCAAAAATTAATGCCATTCAATCAAAGAAAACAATACAAAGTTAATGAATCAAAGAGCTGATTCATTAAAAGATTAAATACAAATGATGAACTTGATATACTTATTGAAAAAGGACAAAAGTCTAAAACTCATACACTAAGGAATGAAAGGATAAGATTACTACATCACCTGTGGAAATTCAGAAGATCGGTACTTCTTTTTAAAATCTTTCCTGTCATAGGATGTAAACATAGAAGACATTGAGAAATTCCTAGACATGTATGAATTATCAAAACTTAATAAGAGGATGTAAAAGTTCTGAGTAACCAAATATTAGTTAATGAAATTGAAAAAATAATTAAAAACTTACCAAAAAGTAAAACCCCAGAACCTGATTGATTCAAACTTTCTTCTACAAGAAATTTAAAGATGATTTACTCCCAATACTCTGTAAACTCTTACATGAATTTGAAAAGAATGCAATTTTCCCCAATTCATTTGTGGAAGCAAATATTGCACTGATACCAAAACCAGAGGAAGACTCAACCAAAAAGTAGAATTATAAGCCAATCTTCATAATGAACTTAGATGCAAAACATCCTCAATAAAATAGTAGCAGATAGAATGCAGCAAATTATCAAGAAGATTATGCATGGTAACCAAGTGGGTTTTATCTCAGGAATTCAGAGCTGGTTCACAATAAACAGATTGAAAAAGTGTATTAAATCTTATCAACAAAGACAAACACAAATGTAATATGATCATTTCAGTGCAGAAAAGGCTTTTGATAAAGTGAAACACTTATTCATAATAAAACTGCTATAGAAAATCAGAATACATGGTCTTTATTTCAACCTGATAAAAGCCATGTATGACAAAGCAACAGTTAACATTATAAGAAACAGAAAAAACCTGAAAGATTTTACTCAAAAATCAGGAACAAGACAAGGTTGTATACTGTCATCATTCCTATTAAACACAGTTTTGGAAATTCTAGCCAAAGCAAGTATACAAGAGAGAAATTTAAAGACTAAGGATAGGAAAATGAGTGAAAATATCATTATTCTAGATAATATTATATTCTACATAATAGAGCCCAAACATTCAGCAAAAGACACTTAGAGTTCAGTAAATTCAGCTGCATAGCGAGATACAATTTCAATACACAAAAATCATTAGCACTTCTGTAAAAAACAGGACCACATTAAGAGAGAAACAAGAGAAACCACACCCCTCAAACTATTTCCAAAGAAATGAAATACTTAGGAATAAATCTAACAAAGGAAGTAAAGGATCTACATTTTCAAAGTTACAATACTGTGATAAAGGAGATCCAAGAGTATGTCAGAAAATTAAAAGATGTCTGTTGATCATGAACTGGAAGAATCAACATAGCAAAAGTCTCCATACTCTCAAAAGTTTATACAGATTTAATGCAAACCCAATCAAAGTACTGTTAACATAGATCACAGAACTAGAGAAAACATTTCTAAAATTCATGTCAAACTAAAAGAGACCTAGAATAATAAAGGCAATCCTGGCCAACAAAGGCAAGGCAGGAAACATCACAATCCTTGACTTTAATTTATAACACAAAGCTAGTATGGTAAAATGAGCATGGTATTGGCAAAAACACAGATCTGAGGATCAATGGAACAGAGTAGAAGATGCAGACACAACTATAAACATACTCAGTCACCTTATCCTTGATACAGAGGCCAAACATTTTCCCTGGAAGAAAGGTAGCCTCTGTAATAAATGGTGCCAGAATATTTCACTCTCTACTTCCCAAAGAATAAAATTAAGTTTACATCTATGACAATACAATAAACTAAGGTCAAAATGGTTCAAAGTTCTAAATAGTAAAACAGAAACCCTAAATATACTGGAACAGAAAGAAAGTAGAAATTTAAAGATATAAGGGTAAGCAGAGACTTCATGAACAAAACCCATACTGCATGGAAAACACTTCAAAGAGTCAACATCTAGGATCTCATCTTATTGAAAAGCTTTAGTAAATCGAAAGAAATCACCAACAAAGTGAGAAGAAAACTCATAGACTGGGAGAAATTTTTACTTAACTGTCCTTCAGACAAAGGAGGTATATGTAGAACATGTAAAGAATTGAAAGAAATCATACACCCAAAATTCATAGACCCAATCCAAAAATGGGCATCTGAAATGAACACACTTTCCTCAAATGAAAGAAGTATGCACAGGAAATAAATATATAAACAATGTTCAACATCATTGGATAATCACAAGATGCAAACTGAAACAACATTGAGATTTCATCTCACCCTAGAAAGAATGGCTGTAATCAAAAATATCAACCAGGGGCTGGAGAGATAGCTCAGTAGAATAAACACTTGCCTGGCAAGCACAAGGGCCTGAGTTCAATCCTCAGTTCTCAAAAAAAAAAAAAAAAAAAAAATCAAGCAATAACAAATGCTGAATGGATTCCTTAGAAAAAGGCACACTTTTCCACTGTTGGTAAGAATGATGATTGATGCAGCCACTTTGGAAATCTGTGTGTAGATTCCTTAAGAAACTAAGATTAGAGGTCTCATTCATCCCATCTATTGTGCTTCTGGGTATTTTCACAGAAAAACAGAAAATATTTTACCACAGTGATATATGTGCACTCATGTTTATAGGAGCACAATATTTTATAGCTAAATCTTGGAAACAACCCAAATGCCCATCAACCAAGGAATAGATTAAAAATACAGATATGCATATTGTCTTCTTAGTGTGAAAACCTGGAAGAGAAAAATGGAATCTGAAGTGTACAACAGATACTGGGAAAAGGGAATGAACTTGTTCAAAAAGAAGGAGTTAC
>NDGM011137737.1:0-15627 GCA_002564305.1 Octomys mimax | reverse complement strand
ATGAATAATCACTAAGACAACAATATGCAATGTATTAATTATTGAAACTGTGCTAGTAATCAGATTTGAAATTGTCTCATTGCTATTTGTTTCTCAATAAAATTATTTTTTAAAGAAAGAGAATAAAGGTCAGGGAAGAGAAGAAAAAGGAAGGGGAGGGAAGAGCTTGAGAGAGGAGGGGGCCAGAAAGGAATCAATTGGGACCATGGAGATGCTCTGGTCCTTAAATGCTCCACCTGAACACAACAACCATTGGAGGAAGCGATCGCTCCCACTACTAGGCAGAAGCTGCTGTCATTAACATCATAGTTCCCAAAGAGTAGCTAGCTAGTATAGGAGGCAATTTGCTGGATAGCACGTGTATAAACATTTTACATTATAAAATTACATATTTTAACTCATGGATATTAAATGTCTAGCCGTTCAAACCTATCTTTTTGCTGACAATAATGCATTGTTTAGAGTGAGTTTAAAGATAAGTGAGTAAAATCAGTCAGGGCAGAACTAGACTAGCAAGGACCACCTGATGTCACTACCACAGTGACAGGCAGGCACTAAATGCCGGCACTGCAGAAGCCCAGGCCCACCTCTGGCCCCAGCCTACCTGACCAGCACCTCAATACATCTGTCCCACGCTTTACAGTTAGACAGGGCCTTTTCCCCCATCGAGGTCATCACTCTTCAAAAGTCTCACAGGCTCACTCCCAGTTTACAGACAGAAGGACTGTGGCCAGAAGAAGCCAAGTGAGTCACTAATACATCACTTTTTAAATTTTTTAATCTTTTATTTATCTGTTTATTTAGTATAGGGTCTCACTACATCATGGTTTGAAGCTGTACCTACAGAAGAGGCTCCTTGATCAAATGTCCTTTGCACATAAACTTTGTCATTCCCACTAAGCAATTTGTGCCAAACAAACAGCTTATGAGGATAATTCGCCTCCATCGCACATCTTAAGCCCCCAAGGAATCTCATTTGGACCAAGTATTTCTACATAAGCAATAAAAGGAGAAATGGTGCAATACCTCATTAATATTTTTCTTGGCAGAACAGCTCTTTAAAATATGTATATCAAATTATAGTTGAGATGGGAAGCATACCTTGTTGTAAATAGTACACAGGACTCTCCTACCTGTGGGGTGTTAGCCCTGGGAATCCAGGCACTTCCAAAAGAAAATGTCCAACCTGCTCATTATCCAACAAATAAATGACTTTGCTCACCTCCCTCTTTTTCTCATGCTTGCTTTCCCTTATATTGTGCCAGACTTCCTGCACCCTGTCATTGTAGGACATTGTCCTGACATGCTAAGACACAACGTTCAATGGATATTGGCACACATGGACCCCCATGACCATGACAGAACCATACACATCACAAGGGCAGGCTGGAGACTCTGTATCAGTTCAGGTAGAGAGCAGCAGCTGCACACCTGAGTATCCATCACTATGCGGGAGACTCAGGACCGTGCTCAGGAAAGCATCATCACAGGAGCCCTAGCAGGAGCTCCCCTGGTGCATGAGCTTCCTTTGACACCATGTTCATGTGGCTGGTGCACTTGAAGCCCAGCCCAGTGCCCATACCTGGGGGACCTCACCGATGGACCCTGACAAAGCCACTAACTGAGCAAAAACAGGCAATTCATTTTACCCAAGATTTTAATGAGTTGCTGAACTAAATTAAATCATGTGTTTGCAGCATTTCTCTCCTTTCCCTCAGCATAGAATTTCTTATTTATTGACAAGATTTACTTGAGGTTGCCAATAAAAGCTTCTATTCTGGATCTCATTCTTCAACATATTCCTTGACTTTTTCTCCCTTCAGGTCTCTGTTCAGAAAACATATCTTCAAATAAATTCCCCCAGATCCACCAGGCTAAATCTCAAGTGTCCGTAAAAAGCTCTCACAGTACCACCTACCTTTATTTTTCCTAAATATACACTGACAGAAATGCATCAAGAATACATGGAGCTGTGTAACTATTTGAATTATATCTGTTTCTATATTAATCTCTGAGAGCAGGCACTTCGTCCAGTAACTATGATGCTTAGCACATGATAGGCCTCCCAGTTAATAGTTAAATTTATCAGTAAATGAATAGATGAATGAGGGAGTGAAATAAAGGAGAAAATGAAAGAAGTTCCCAAAACGAGTTTTATATTGAGATTATGTCAATGGTCTGAGTTCACAACAATTTTATTCTCCTCTTCCTGGTCACATACCTGTATTATACTTCCCATTCTCCTTTGCACTTGAGGTATAGTCATATGACTTTCAGGTCAGTGGAAATGCAACTTCAGTATACGCCATAACCATCTCCAACATACGCTTCGTTGAACTGTTTTCTCCTGTGGCTGGCTGAAGATCACCACGGTAATCTTAGAAGTTAATGTTAAACCTAACAGTCTGTCACCCTGTGTCCCTTCATAGCTACATGGAATAGAGCCACCCAGCAATATGTTCACCCATGTCCAGAACTGTCACGTTGAGCATAAAATAAGAGCAAGTCTGTATGCAGATGGTCCACAACTAAAGATGTTCCATTTATGATTTTTTTTTTAGACTTATAATGATGTGAACACTTTCACTTGCAGCCATTCTGTTTTTCACGTTCAGTACAGCACTCAACAGACTAGATGATATTCCGGTTTATTTATAAAACAGACTTTGTGTTAGATGGCTTTGCTTAACTGTAGGCTAAATTCTGCATATATCTGAAGTAAACCAGACTAAATAATATTCCATAGGTTAAATGTACTGGATGCATCTTTGTCTTATGCTGTGTTCAACCTGAAGCCTTTCCATAGGTGAGGGCCTATAGTTTAAGCCACTAGTGATTCAACAGATGCGTCTTTTTATAGTGATTCTCAACTGGAGAAGAATTTGGAGATTATATCTACACCTTAGAGAAGGACGCTTGGAAAAATATTTCCGTATAACTGAGACACTTCCACCTCTCAGTGATTATAATCACAGTCTTACATACTTTCATGAAAACAAAGATTCATAGATATATTTGACTAACAAAAGAGTTTTAGGATTACAGAACATAGTCACCCACCTGTATACACATGGGAGGCAGTAAGGAAAATCAACTGCAGTTCACCTCTAGTAGAGTCAAAGAATGGATTCTGATTCATTTCCTTTCAAAATAACCACAGTGGTACAAGTAATCAACCTCACTGCAGCTCCTGTGGAAGAGAAAGTGAAAAAATGACTAGTTTCTCCAAAAGAGAGCATAAAAGTGTAGTTTATGGGGCTTGTCTTTGTACATGCTCATAGAAATAAGATCCCAGCAAAATTGTTTCACCTCTGCCTTTCTTTGTTTGTTAAAAAATGTGTTTAAATTCACAACTTTGCTGTAAGAGTGCATGGTTTAATTCATATAAAAGGCTGGTGGAAAAAAAAGAGACAAGTAAAAAAAAAAAAATTAAAAGCCTGGGGAGATGGCTCAGTAGAATAAGTGCTTCACTGGCAAGTGCAAGGGCCTGAGTTCAATCCCAGGTTCCACAAAAAGAGAGAGAGAGAGAGAGAGAGAGAGAGAGAGAGAGAGAGAGAGAGAGAGAGGTTTGTTACAGATTGTGAACCTTCAGGAACTGTGGCAGGCTTAAGATAAGGGACCGTGGAAGCATAGGCCATCAAGGATGAACACTCAAAGGGGAGACATAGAAGGCATAGAGCAGGAAATGATACTTGATTCAAGGGCCACATGTGGGATTCAAGTGACGCAGGTAGGAGAAACTCAGAGAGATCACAAGCAAGTTCCTTAATGTCTGCAATGTGAACTGAAAGCTAAAAACCAAACACAAAGACAGAGACCAGGAAAGCTAGCATGAGACTAACAAACAATCATGAAACATTTCTTGAATGCTGATTAAATTGCCATGTTCTCTTGTCAGCTAAGCTGTATAGACATAGACAGGAGTAGAGTCAAAGATTCTCATGGTGAAGTAGAAATCACATCAGACTGGAAGCCAACATTCTGGATTACACTGTAACTTACTACATATTTGACCTTGGATAATCACATCAACTTCTGCAGTCTCATCCTCCCCTCCTAGGAAATGAAAACACACAAGGAATTATTTCAAAAGTTGTGTTTGTGCTCAACCTGTGGCTCTGTTTCCATGTTCAACCTACTACTCTTAGCAGCTGCAGAATCCCATACAGCCTGCAGGGGGCGTTAGACTAAGAGGTAGAAAATTGGATTTCTTTTCCCCGCCCCACCCCTAACCAGTTGGGTGACCCTGGGCAAATTGTTTAACCTCTCCATATCTCAGGTCCCATCCATAAAACAGGGGGATGTACAAACTCCTCCTCCCTTTAGGGGGTGTAGCTAGAGTTAAAACCCTCATCGTCCTTTGAGCTTAGCAGATGAAAGGCACTGAGAAAAGTACAAAGAATTTTTATGTGCTATTGACTTTATTTTATTTTCTGTGGGGGAGGGAGCCTGCTCCAGCTGGAGGCTGCTTTCTCTGAATCAAAGGGCAGGAACCCAGCAAGTTTCTCAGGATCAGGGCTTTAGACTGGGTTGTGTAAAGGGACAGTGCCAGCCAACCCCACAATTCAGTTTCCTTTAACCTGGCGCTCCAGGCAATAACTGTGCAACTCTGCAATTTAACAATGTGCTCTTTGTCCCTGAACTGTTCTTGATTCACAACTCCCAGGTAATATGTTTGAGCCTGTAGGAAGAGTCAAATAGTTAATGAGGGAAGGGCTTGGCATGCCCTGCATAAGATCTTCTAGCAAGTCCCAACAAGAAGGTATTCACTCTCCCCTGGTTCCCTACCCACCCCTAATATGTACAAGTGTCAGTACTAGGAATAAGCTCTCCTTCCTAACAGGCTGTTGTACCAGTTTGGTCTTTATCAATGCACTGGCAAGTTGTGTTTTGTTTACAATTTTACGCCACCTATTTTCCCAGGGATATTAGGTTTTCCAAAGAGCTCTTGAGTTTGTGTCAGCTCTTCAAGCTACCAGCACTACTATTTCAGTTCTTATTAAGCCCTTAATATGGTTATGAATAGGACAGCTATTGGGCTAAAGAGCCATAATCGCTCCTGAGGAAAACATCCATCATCAACCTTTACGTGGCCCCTGAACCTCTAAAAAGTATCACCTCTCTGAAGCATATCTGCTGAGAGCTTTCTCCGGGACACTCTGAGAAGCCAAGGCCTTAGACAGGGCTTAGAAGGGCATTTTCTAACCATTACAAATTGCCTAGTCTAGCATCTCAATTTCATGTACGTGATGAGCCTTAATTAAATTTGTCAGGGTTCGATCTTTTATCCCCAGATGTGGCACTGACAGAGACTGCTGACAGAAATAACATGTGCTGTGATGGCTTTCCAGGCTCTGGGCTGGGGGAAGACAGCTATAGATTTCTGAACGCCATTCCCAAGGCATCTTGGAGGCATTTGGCTTTCCCCTTTTCACTCTGGGCAGAGCCATGGGGAACGTCAGCTGATGATGCCGATGTGTCTTGACAGAGCCTTCCCCAGACAGGTGTGCCACCTGCAAATGCCTGGGTCAGAGTGAGTGGTCACTGGCTGCAAGCATCATCCCACCAGGCTAAAGCATTTCTGGCATAAGTATTGAGTCTGATGTTCTTCAATAAGGCTTCCTTTAAAGCTTCACACAAACACACACACACACACACACACACACACACACACAAAACACTATCAGGGGTTTGCCTTATTTAACTATAGTATTCCAGGAAACAGTCTAAATAGCAGAATTTTCTCCCAGTGACTTCCTGGTTCCTCATTCCTAACTAGCTCTCCTGCTGGAGACAGGAGCCAAGAAGAGAGGTGTTCTGTCAATTGTGAGCTCACTAGCAAGCAGGCTGAGCTCAGTGGGCTGATAGAAGCCACAGTGCTCCCTGCCAGCACACAGGCACCATCCTGTGCTCACTCCCTGCTCAACCCTGGTTTAGACTTAACTGCTGGCCCCACCCAAATGCTCTGTAGCTTTTCCTTCAGGTGGCAGAAGGGGGAGAAAAGAACACAGTGGGCCTGGGCACCGGCAGGCCACGGCTGGCTTCTGCCTCTCGGATCTGCTCCCAAGTTGACTTTGGCTATATTGCTTCATCTCTGAGTCTCAAAGTCCTTATCTATGAATCAGGGACACTCACACTGCCCCGGGACAGGAGGAGGCACATACAAGTTCACGTTCATCTCTGCATTTGCAATGACAGCCACACCAGGACTAGGATGGCTCCCTGGGCTGGTATTCTTTCAAGAAATGAACAGGGCAGCTGACAGCCAGCCTGAGGAACACAAGAGACTTTGCGAAACACAAAAGGAGCTGATGAAATGCGAAGACTATTGCCAATACTTTCCTAGGGAAAAGCCAGCTGACAGTAAAACTGCTCCTCAATTCCGCAAGCCATGGTTCAGCTCCAAACTGGGACAGCTAAGGCTGCCCAGCACCCTCAAGTTTGCAGGGCAGGTCTGGATCTGTGTAATTGCTTTAAACTGGAGCTCTAGACGTAGGACTGAAAATTGCCCCAATTCATAGATAAGGAAACTGAACTGAAAGCAAGTTAAATGCAGCCCAGAGCCACCAGCAGTCTAAGGCACAGACCTGGAAACAAGGCCACAGTCTAGAGACCTCAGTCTGGGGTGCTTTCCTTCATCATGACACCTGTCTTTACTGCATTTGCTTGTCCCCATTCCTGACATCTATCAATTTGCTAAGCACTAGGGTGGCTGTATAAGTGTTCATCCCTTCTCTTATCTCTCTTCTGTCATCCTCTCTGGCCCAGAGAAAGCCCTATCATTTTCCAAAGGTGCCTTGCTTTCAGGTCTCTTTTTCTTTTTAAAGTTTATTTATTTATTTATTTATTTGGTACAGGGTCTCACTATCCAGCTCAGACTCATAGTGATCTTCCTATATCAGCCTCCCCAGCGCTGGCATTACAGGCATGTACCACCATGCCCAATACTGTCTGCAGTACCAGAGATCAATCTTGGGTCCTTGAGCTTGCCAGGCAGGCACTTAGACAGCCGAGCTATCTCCACAGCCCCTTCCACGTCCCACTAACAGGTCCGGGTCTGCACTTGTTCCTCCTGAAAAGCCCTTCCTCCACCCTATCAGGAGGACATGCCCTCCTAACCTCCAGCTCCCAAACTTCATGTGAGCAGGTGCAGCCGTGACCTCTGGCAAGGCTGGATGAAAAGAGCCTTAGAATCCGGCAGATGCAACTTGAAAAAGACTCTTGATCCTAGCCCAGGGACTTGGGGAAGATTTCTTTACTTCTCTGAGAGTGAAAGGAAAATTAGAGCATCCCTCCAGCACTGCTGGAAGATTATACAAATGCATACACAATCCAGGGAACGTGGCACCGCCGTTCAGAAGACAGAAATATCGCTCATTCCCCTCCTCCTGCTTCCGGCTTGCCCTCCTCCGGAAGGACTGTACACGCTCACCCATTATAGTGTCAATCGCCAGCTCAGGTGCTTCCCACCAGACCACTGGTGAGCTCCTTAGAGGTATGAAAACAACAATTTTTGTTTCTGGGCCCCAACACACAGCCTGGCAGATGTAAGGCGTCCTTGTCTAGTGAGGGAAAGAGCGATGCAAGAGCGGGAAGCTGTAGGGAAAATTCCTTCCCTACTTGGCACAATAGAAAACCCTATTACCTCTGACTTCCCGGCTGCATGAAATCAACCTCGTCTGTGTCTGCTGAACTACAGGTGACTTCACATGTGAGTCCTGACTGGATGGTGCAAGCCGCGTCCACATCCCCGCCAGGAATTTCCCTGCACAGTACGCAAATATCTGTGTGAGTGCTAAGTTGAAAGATAAAGATCTGAGCAGAGCATAAGCTCCTGCTGCACCTGGCTACCCTGCCAGCAGCCCTTCACTTGGCCTGGAAGCCACGCATTATAAAATTGACATGAAAACAGGCACCAGCCAAATGGAAGAGAAATGGAGCTACAGATCTGAAGGAGCACAGGATGATACAAGAGGCACAACCCCCTCCTTCTCATCCCTTGCTTCTTTCCATGTCTGTGTGAAAACCTAACTTCATCTGAGATAACTGGACATTGGATGGTCACAAAGCTATTCGTCATAATAAGTTTTTCATCAATGAAATGGGGAAAAAAACCCAGTAATACCTTCGACCACATAAGGATATTATGGGGTGGTATCCGCCCACCACAGAGTGTCTATTTGGATCTGATTCCCCCTGGCAGATCCAGATTGAGCACTACCAGCTTTACCTGCACAACAGCTCAGAGGACACTCAGTAGTGGCCCTGGGAGCATGGGCACTAGCTCCTCCTTCATGGCCCTGTGTGTCTACAGCCGCTACACGGTGTCACAGCTGCACAGCACCACATCACAACACCTGTGTTCTGCCAACCGTCCTGTATGCTCCTCAGATGTTGCGGGATTAAAATGTATCATGTTTTTTGATGACTGAAGTTTGTTGGCATTTTTATATGGTGACAGTGTTCTTGGGATAGGACCTTGAGGAATGCAGAGGCTTCCCATAGTCTCTAGAAAGAGAGCATTTGAAAACGTGTGTGCTATAACCTCTCTACATTTTAGAAGGACACTTGGTGACAAATGGAAGACAGCTTAGGGGAGGAAGACACTGGTTACTGAGAGATTAAACATTTTCGCATCCAGACATGCACCACAGAGCTATAAGCCCAAAAGTCTATGGGAGGCTAAAGTAGGATGACGAAAAGTTCAAGCCTAGGCTGAGCAGCTTAGCCACTTAGAGAGCTCCCATTTAAAAAAAAAAATTAAGAGGACTGAGATTATAGCTCACTGCAAAGACCCTGGATTCAGGCACTAATATTTAAAAAGTAGCTTCTGTACAGGTTATAATTAGCAGTAACATGGTCCTGACCTACGCCATTGGCAATAGAAAGAGAAAGAAAATAGAGCAAAGTATACTTTGCCTATAAAAGCCTCATGGGCTGAGGACCAGTTTTCCAAATGGAAACAGAAAAGAAGAGGCAAGTTAGCATGTATCAGTACAATTGGATATCTGATAAACCCTTTTAGGGAAAAATAAACTCTTCCATAGGTGGTAAGCACTTTGTCAAAACGATCTGTTGTTTGGTAAGATTATTCTCTTAAGATATTTTGTTCAGCTGCGTAGTGAGACCCTGCACAAAATACAAAAAAAAGGTATTTCATTCATCCAAATATGTTGAATTAAACTAATGAGGTCAGGCCAGGGACCTGGCTCAGCGATCTAAGTACCTGCCTGGCAAGCGCCAGGACCCAGGTTTAATCCCAGGTACCACAAGCTGTGCCATCATCCTGGCCACTGAAACTGGGCATAGTGGCACACACCTGTAATCCCAGGGTTCAAGAGGCTGAGCCAGGAGGATCACTGGGAGCCCAAGTGGCATAGTGAGACTCTGTACCAAATAAATAATTAATTAATTAAAAATAAATAATAAATTAATGAGGTTATTTAGCCATTAAGCAAATGGATTGGGTTGACCAAACCAGCTCTTGGAAGACATTTCTAGTTTACCCTTTGACAACTCTGGCCACCTTGGCTGCATGAAAGGCCTGCAGAAGTCATGTTCTGCTCCGGAACACCTAGGCGAGGCTTCTCAGTCCTGGCCCTAAGTCTTACCACCTCCCTGAGGTAAAGACTGTGTTATGACTTTATCCCAGGCCTAACGGGTCACTCCACATACAAGGCTGAATCTGTTTTGATTTTTAGTATAAGGAAATCAGTTGTCCTATCTTTATAGAACCAAAATCTAAGATAGCTAGGTTCAGAAACACTAGAGGTGGGGCATGGAGGGAGGTGTCATATGTACTAGGTTTGTCATTAATTCCACAGTATTCCCTTAGGTGAGTTTTTTGTTGTTGTTGTTTCTTTGTTTGTTTTTGTTTTTGTTTTTTAGGGAAGGGTCTACAGGGTATTCAGGGTCTTACTACTAGATTGGACTCATAGTGATCTGCCTGTTTACAGCCTCCTAAGTGCTGGAATTACAGGTGTGTGCCCAGTCTCCCTTAGGTATTAAGCAAAGAAAATAAAGATGAGCTAGCTCATCACCCTGTGTTTGGGAAGCAGAGTTCTACAAAGCTTTGTGGATGAATGCAGCAGCTAGGCTCCCAGCAGACAACCGGGGCACACTCAGATGAAGGGCACTTGAGAGTTCCAAGAAGGTGTCAATTACATCATGAGAAGGGCGTGTCAGACAACTTTAAGGAACCTTAAAGTACTCAGGGGTAGCAGTAATTCTATCCCAAGGCTAAGTGGGTAATGCAACGGAGTGATTATTGGAATCTGGCCTTGAAGAGCTCTGGGTGGAAAAAAGAACTGCAGTCATTTGTCACGAGGATTCTGCATATTTCAAGGACCAGGTGAATAATCATCTCAACTCCATTCACTCGCTTCCCTTCTTATGTTACTGCTCACCCTTGGGTGAGCCCAAGCAGAGCCCTGAGACATGGAAATGTGTGGATTTAGCTCACACGTGGTAGTCTCCTGGAGACCAGAGGACAGGCAGGAGGATGGAGAGAGCCTTCTGGAGGAGAAAGGGAGATGTCCGAGTCAATGCTACTAATACACACATACCGTACCAGTCGATGTGCGCCGGGACCTCCGAGAGTTGCTTCTGTTAAGCGATGATTCCCTAGCTGGTAGGATTGCAGACACACCAGCACTGGAAGGTGCACTGAGAAATGCTGCTGTGGTAGGATGATTGAGGGCCAGCTTTATGGTCCCAGCAAATGGCAAAGGGCACCTGTGGTCTCTGGAAAGCATTTCACTTCCTTAGCCACTACATTATTCCAATCGATGCTTCTCTGCAAGACGAAGTACAGGCACATTTGGTGATACAGTGTGCATTTTCCAGACGTGGAAGTCTGGTGATCTCTTTTTTTCATTCTAGTTTACAAATTTCAGTGAAAACTTCAATTTGGATTCGCTGGTGTGAATGCCAGCAGCCTAGCACTGCCTCCGAGTTTGACTCAGAAGGATAGGGTGGTATTTTTGAGGAGCTACTTCTAGGAAACTCTTCAGTTTTAGTTTCGGATACTTCAATGCTTTCATTTCAGAATTCTTTTCATTTTTCATTCAGCAAGTCCGTCTCTCAGGAAACATTTGAAGCCCTCTCCTATGTAAGATGCTATGTTAGCAGCTGGGTGGAGTGAAGGGTACAGTGGACATTAAATGCTAAGGAAAGGAACAAACTATTTCTGCCTGCTACAACATGGCACAACCTCAAAGGCAAGTCAAGCAAAAGGACACAGACACAAGGAATGCATACTGCATGATTTAGTGTGTATGAGGGTCAAGACCAGGCAAACGAGTCTCTTTTGGTGGAAATTATACTTATCTCTTGCCGTAGGGATTGGTAGGAAGGAGCATGAAAATATCTTCCAGGATGAAAGAAATTGTGAGTATTTTTAAACGCACTGTGTGGTGAAGGGGTACCTATCTACAAAGCACTGGTGAGGTGCTATCTATAAGCCTGGTGCAATATATGTTGGTAGTTTATGTCTAAGTTTTAAAAGAGCAGAGAGTGTTGCATTACACCAACATACATGAGTGAGGTCAGCACCCCACCTCACCACACTGCCTTCTATATCTGCTTTTCTATGTGAACCATGTCCCGAGAGCCTGACTCATGTGCTGTGAGACAGGGCTACCTGACTGAAGGAGCACGGGCTTTGCTGCGCCACTCAGGTCTCAGTTCTGCCTCTTCCTAAGTGTGTGACCTGGAACATGTCACTCACCTCTCTGAATCTGAGAGTTCTTGTCTCTAAAATCTCATCCCAGTTTGTACTGTGTTGTGAGCATCAACAGAGAAAGTGAATAAGATAACTTAGCACCCTTTCCAGCACATGAGAAGTGCTGTCTGTCCAGAGGTCACAGGTTATTAGTCCAGAATTATTACAATTGATGTTTCTCTGCCCTTGTGTCCTTCTACATACACTGAGGAGAATTGAGTGATGAGAGGGGAAAGGGAGAGGGAGAAGGAAGGAGAAGAAGAGGGAGAGGGAGGAAGGGAGGGAAGGGGAGAGAGGGGTGGGGGAGAGAGAGAAAGAGCGCGCGCTTTCTTGGCTTCCCAGCAGTTTCCTGCAGGCCAAGTTCAAGGCGGAGTCCAGTGGAGGATGTAACTGACCCAGCGTCTGGAGCGCGTGGTCTGCCTACCTGCCCGGCCTGAGGGCTCTCTTAATGTGTAGGGCAAGAGGCCAGCCCGGCTGCCCTGCCATGCACAGAGCTGCGTAGCCTGGCTGCGGGGCTCTGGTGGGTTCATTAGCGGCTCCCTCTCCCGTAGCCCTCAACCATTCCAATGTGAGCTCTCTGTGGAGCCAGAGTGCCTGGAGGCAAAGGCGAAGCCCATGCTGCCTGCCAGCCAGCTGCTTCCATAATAGAGTATTGATCTCCACCAGGAGAGTCACCAACGCAGTGCTCCGGGCAGTGGTCGTTTAAAGCAGGCCTCTGCGGATGGCAAATCCATCAGCTACCAACTTGGCATTAACAAGCAATTACAATGCAGGCCCTGTGTTAGCACCACTAGGAGATATCTCGGTGATTGCTTTGAGTGGAGAAAGGGAAAAGAAAAGAGAAAAGTCCAGGGGGTCCACTGCGCTCCTCTACAATTTGCTGAATGAGGAGGCTGGAAGGCCCAGCAGAAGGAGCACAGGACTCAGTCAGGGAGAGGCGTCCGCCTGCAACTACAACTCTGCAGCGGTGTCTCTCCGTGCTCGGACCTCCACGCCTCACTTTGAGAGCAGCACTTCTCAGCCCTGCTGTGTGTGACAAACCCCAAGGGAAGCTTCTGCAACCCCCAGTCCCTACACACACTCCTGACTGGCTACTCTGCCAGCTCCTGCGCTAGACCCAGATAGCCACAGTCTGGGTGTGGGGGGTTTTGCTTTAGTTTTCTACGTATTTTGTTTTTTAGACTTCTAAATTATTCAACTAATTGATTAATTTACTTATATATTACCTTAAATGTAATTCATAATTATTTTAAAGCCCCTTTAAAGGCTTCCAATATGTAGGCAAAGTTGAAAACCTCCAAAACACTCCAGGACAGTGACTGAGATCAGAAAGCTTTAAGGCAGTAACACTTTTCTTTCAAGGGCATGAAACCTTTAGGTGCAAATCCCCAAAAACCTGCGCTAAGGCAGGTCCTGACCCAGCAATTCTCACTGAGTAGGCTTGGGATTCTGCTTTAAATAAGCAGGTGATGCACTTGCCGGTGGGCCTTGGAGAACTTCTGGAGTGATCAAACTCTAAGGTGCCTTTCTTCTCTCAAGCATCTGAAAGGCTTAGAGTGGCGCTAACCTCTGGGACTTTCTGCCCTGAAGGAAGTGCTCCTTTCTCTGCTGTGCCATCCAATGGGACCACCACCAGGCAGGCACACATCACTACTGAGCACCTGACATCCGGCTGCTGCGACTGAGGAAGGAAAATTTCATTTTATTTAATTTATCACTTCTCTCCCTTTTGGCTAAAATCAGGTGTACTCTGCTTAATTCAAACTAAGTTAAATTTAAATAGCCACATGTTGCAAGTTAGGAGTGCAAGTCTGGAGTTTTAAGAATGAAGTTGCTTATAGGGTTAAGAAAGTGTGCTTGTACTGCACATCCGCTGGCAAGATTCCATGTCCTTCCCTCCAGGAGAAAGCCCCAAATAACAGCAAGACATACTCCTAATCAAAGCAAGTCCAGGCTCCAAGGAAGCATTAACAGAGTTTATCCTGGATATATCTGGGAAGGGAGTGGCTAAAAATTTGTCTGAAGAGGTGAAGGTTGGACTGAGCCTCCTAGGTTGCACCCCAAGGACAGTGACAAGGGTAAGGCCACACTTTTGTGTCAGAAAGTGCAGGGGAGGTAACCCAGGAGTTCTGTCTTAGCTGATTCTCTGAAGAAGAGAGGAGGCACACTGGGAAGCCAAATGAAGGACGGGAATTCAGAAAAAAGAGAACGGCACACATAAAAGAAAAAGTTAAAAATGAGCAAGGGAAGAACGCCAAGAGTATGGCAAAGAGCAGGGAAGGTGTTCCTCCCACCTTGGAAGACTCAGCTGCCACGAAGGTCAACCAGAAGGCAAAATGCAATGACTGTGCCTCACTGGATCCCAAAAGGTAACAGGCATTGCTACTGAGCACACATTCAAGAAGTGGTTGCATAATCTTTCAAGGTTACTCACAGCTCAAGGCTGAGTCCGCTATTTGCATAAATAAAATGAAAACAGCAACCTATGGAGTTGCACACTATACAGACCCTTTCCCAGAATATTCTCTTTAAAAACTGTTCATTATTTTTCTTCTGATGAAGAAAATACTGTAACTTCTGAATCCTCAGAAGGAAAACGCTACTAAAACGAGCCCCAGATTTCTGGGTATTCAACCTCCTGTTAACCAGTGAGAATTCAACCTCCTGTTAGCCAGGGAGATGATGAGTCACAGATCTCCATGGCAACAGGTTCTTGGGCACTGTGAAGACCACATCCCATGCTCCCCACAGGTGCACCAGGGAGCGGGAGGGTCGCTGCATTGTTCCTATGAGAAGTGATGCTGAGTGGTAAGATAGGGAAAAACTGGGCTGGGAAATAGCTCAGCGGTCTGAGTGCTTGCCTGGCAAGTGCAAGGGCCTGGGTTCAATCTCCGGTACTACCTGCCATGCTGGCCTTGGCATATCTACCACCAAAACCAGGCATGGTGGTACACACCTATAATCCCAGTACTGCGGAGGCTGAGACAGGAGGATCACTATGAGTCTGAGCTGCACAGTGACACCCTCTAATAATTAAATAAAAGATTTTTAAAAAAAAAATAGGTAGAAACTGTTTGTGCTAAAATACCCAGGCTTGATTGATACCTACCTGCGTGCTCTACCTGCGTGTGACACGTCCTTGAAAATGTACATTTTAAGAGGAATCCATTTTATTTCATAACTCCCACTGAAATCACTCATAGACCTGTGATTAAAACACATGTGTTCAGACATCACAAAGCTTTGATGTGGATGAAATTATAGCGACTTTCCGGGGCAACACCAGTTATCGTACACTGGTGAGAGCCTCCACGTGGCAGCTGTCCCTGTCCTAGATTTATTAACTGTTTAAAATTTTCATTTCCCTTCACTCTGTCAACATACAGCTATGTGGAGGAAGAAAAAGCTGAGTCCCTGGTGCTGCACTCCCCTCAACTGCCTGAAGTCCTAAGGGCACCTTGGCGTCACTGGGTACCACCATGTTTGCTCACACCAAGCTCACTCGGGTTACCTACATTAGTTCTCAGCATCACCTGCAGCTTCTTGAAAACAAAAATCACTCTAGGGCCTTTACACATCCATATGTTACTCTGGTCAAGTCTGCACCTCCTTCCTTCTAACATTACTTCATAGCTCCTAACACCTATATCCTCCAAAACCCAGTGCCAAAGGATTCTTGGATTCTTTCTCTTTAAGTGTTTCAAAATATATCCCTCCTTCCTCTTCTAACTCCAATCTTCTTATATGTCTTTTACTGAATGGAACCACCCAGATGGTGCCTGGGCCAACATTCTGGATCTTTTTTGATTCTCACTTCTTCCTCACTCTGAGCTCCCATTCTGGCCCCTCCATCTGAACATCCACAATTTTGTGGAGTTTCTTTTAACATTAGGACCAGCTGATTG